>JARJCX010000248.1:0-206398 GCA_029282285.1 Mycena rebaudengoi
CTTGAGGTGAGGGACGGAAAATAGATGGTGGCAGATAGATCTGAAGGAGTCATCGGCACGTGCGCAGTCGGCGCGACGGCAACTGCCAAATATTCAACAACAGTGTTAAGTTGGCACTTATTAGGCAATGCCATCTTCAAAATCCGGACAGTGGCTCCAGTCGTCGCGTTGATACCGAGATACGAGTAGGCTGTGAATGAATGCTTCGTTTGGCCACCCGGACGTTCTATGTGCTAAATACGAAATATGAATTGGATCAGTCACTGTTTGTCCCTGTGTGATTTAGAGGTTGCCGGATGATACGCGTCACTCCTTCCGAACTTGCCGCATACACCGCCGCCGGCGCGTCTCCCGCCCTCTTCTCGTTCTTCTCCCCATCCTTCCTACGTGAAAGCGCGCGCGCCCCGCACCACTGTCCTCACGCGCCACCTCCAGCGCATCCTCGCTGCCCTACCTCCGCCTCTTCGTCCACCATGATTCCCATCGGCGTACCCGCGCCTCGCAAAAGTCCAACATCGTCGCGCTAAGCGTCCCCCTCGGCATCAGCCGCGTTGACACCGCTTGAGCTTTATTTTCACCGCCGCTTGACCGTTCGCGTTCGCCTTCCTGCTTTCGCTCCCCTTCCTGCGTTGGGTTTTGGTACACTTTACTTCCCTCCCTCGTGCTCACACATTCAGTTTTGGTGGCGCACGTTTCCCTTCTTTCCCTTCCATCCTGTTTCCTTACTTTTTCTTCATTTCCCGCCTGCTTTCCCCCCTCTCCCCCTTCCCTTTTTCGTCTGTTCACCGCGTTCGTCCGGTTCTTCATATATATATTATCCTGATAACTCGTTCCATTCCCTCCCCCTCCCCTTGTGTTATTAATATTGTCCTTGCGTTTTGGTTTGGGGCTACCTGCTGCCCACAATTTTCCTTCCTCTTCTCTTCTTCTCCTTTCCTGTTCTTCTATCCTCCTGCCGCTCAGCCCCATTCTTTTTTTCTTCAAGTTGTTGATTTGATTTCGTCTTTATTTCGTTTTTCCCTGCGGATATCTATGGATTATTTTCACTTATCTGTCTTTTTCACCGGTGGGCTCATCTGGTGTGTATACAGCTCATTCTTTTATGCATTGTTACTTAAAAAACTTATTTAGGTCTCCTGCAAACATGTCCAACATCTGGCCCGCTATGCCCGTTGCGTATGTATTCAACGTCCTCATCAAGGAACGGTACCTCGCGTGGTGGAGTAAATACAACTAGTAAATCTCCCGTTATCCCGCCTCCCACTCTGCTAACCGACCCCGATTCCCCAGCATCACCACCATGGCTTTCGCCGCAGCCATCGCGCTCTCCGGCATCTTCATGTTCTTTGCAATCTCATGGCCATGCGCAGAGATCATCTGGAGCGGGAACACGCGCCCCTTCGAGGGATACGACGGTTCCGGCTGCCCACACCTGCCTATTCCCGAGATTGGGTACTTTGGACCAATACGCCACTTGTGTTCCTTTGTTCCTTTTCGCTAACCTTTTCGCGCAGGGCGTGGGCGAGTTATTTTCCTGCTACGTTCCGCTACGATATATACTTGTTAAGTCTAATGAATATAAGTGTCTTTGGTAAGGTCTTGTCTGCCCATACTTGTATTTCACCGGCCAAGAGACATAGCGGGTTGTTAGACTCGTTACCAGTCTGTAACCAATTGGCCGAAAATGTGGCAAGCACTTTGGTTTATTGATGGCTCGCTTCTCGGCCGATCGCGGCACCTGCCAAACTTTCAAACTCCGGGACAGCTCGACACCTGTCAACTAGTTGTACCAGTTTGTAACCACCGAAGTGCCACATTTTCGGCCAATTGGTTACAGGCTGGTAACGAGTCTAGCGGGTTGTACTGACAGATATGATTGGCTGGGGAAGTCTGTAGTCTCGCGTAGCCAGACTCCCCAAGTTCAAAAACAGTAGAAGGACTGCACTTCCGACACCGGAGGTAATAATAAATAAACAATCTTGAGTCTGATCCTCATGAAATTGCGCTTTGGAAGCTTGCCGACTCGTAAGCGAACATTCCCCTGAGGAGAACAACAAATTATCACCATTTCAAAAAAAAAACTCAAGGACCCCCGCCGTCTCAAGGACAGAAGGTCAGCGTGTAGTCAGCATTCTTGGAAGTCTGGCAGGACAACGGTTGCGCATTCGTGTCGTCGTATACGAATGCGATTGCCTTAGGGCAGTTATTCTCTGTGAAGCATTTTAGTAAATTCAGATGGACGCAATCACGGTGTGAACACGGACTAAAGTATGCATAGTTTGTTACGCCCGACGCGGGACAAGTCGAGGGAGTGCCGTGTGTACCAGTGCAGCAATTTGAGGAGTTCTCTGCAGCGTCAAAATAAGCGGTTTTAGACCTGCGACAACGCAAGTAGACATCGTACCTCCGTTGCCGTTCAACAGGTCCACGGTGCATGCGCTCTTGCATCCGACAGGGAATCCGGTGGAGTCAAAAGGTCCTTTCTGTGCGACGGGGCCTGAGAGCCCTGATCAGTGTCGCATTATATGTTCACAGCAACCGGCACAGACAGTTGGGGCTGAGATCGACGGAGCATGAAGGAACAGTGCAGCCCGCGTTGTTGTCAATACGAACCCTGATATGAGAGATGTGAGCCTGTGCTGTGAGAACTACATGGCGGAGTTGTGGCCGAGGCGTACGGAAGATTGAATCCATCAACAAGAGAAACTAATCAATATTTTCAACAACAGAATTTATTCGATACGTCATCTGGATTGGAGCGTACCGTCGTAGAAGTCCTGGAGGTTGTTACCTAAAAACCATTCGGCCAGAGTCACAGGAGGCGCGGCCTTAGTATGCTTGATGTGAACCGCACAACGAGAAGGTCATTGGATCCCGCTTACAGTTCCAGCGACAGAATCACAAACAAGCCCTCCGTTGCAACCGCCGGTGAGGCAGGAATCGGGGCCCGAGCCCTTTGAAAAATCGCAATTACGCCTGCCCTAAAAATTTTTAACCTCGTCCCTCTCTCCAATTAATGGGACGGCGACAACATACTCAAATTCGGCCACTCTGTGAACGTTCTTAATTTTGAGAGTTATACTTCAAGTAAGAAAAATTCACCCAGGTGTTGGACACCGTGAAGGAAACATTCGTGAAAGGTGCGGATTCCCATCTGGAATATTGTGCTCAATAACGCAACGGTGATCATCTCAAGCCTCCATACCCTGCTGGCTGCGTGGGCTGAGCACCACTGGAAGTGAAGACCTGCTGCGTATCTAGCGATGTACACGGTGATAGAGGGGCTGCCATACCGCGGGCCTAAAATAAATGTTTAGCACTTGAAATGCGAGGTAGAATAATATGGATGCCGACCAGATCGTAAATGAGCACTCGTTGCGAACCTGGAGAAATAAACAAGATCAAGAGATTCAGTTGTAGGACCACAGAGATCTGAGTGATTTTCTCTAACCGTGAAGGTTCTGGCGGCAGCTGCTGGGATAAGAGCTACAGTTAATGCGTTGGAGAGCTTCATGGTTGTATTGCGACGAAGGAACCGATGAGGCTCACCGTCGATATATATCTTGCTTAAGTATAGATACGGAGATCTGCATGTGCCGCTCAGGCTCGTGACGGAAAAAATACTCTGAGCGGATCTTCGATTCTAGCCTGATGGAAGCATTTTACTCCCGGTGGTCATACCATCGGGGCTCGTGCGTGAGAGCAATCTATGCAGGTCCATGCGTTGTGCCTGCATATGAGGCAAGTTTTGTCTGTGATATTTGACACGTGGCTATAGCACTCCCTTTGTTCAAAAAATTAACGGCAAGATTTTTATAAAAGCAAATGCGAAACTCAAGTGGGGATCAGTGCAAGAGTCCCAATTGAACCTGCCCAAGTTGCGAAATTTAAATCCCTGGTTGGTAGCAGCGACCACCTGTGATTACTCATCGTCTGCCTCTGGCGGGTGTGCTGCGTCGGGTGTGCTGAGCAAGAGTTCGGATCACCGCACCGATGCTTGATGCTTGCTTGGTGCTGCTTGGCACAAGCCCCTGTCTTGTACATCGTTTAAGGCGCTTCAAATTCTACCAGTGAGCTTTGTGCCGAACATCGACAAAGCCAGGGCAGCTATCTGGATCAGACACGAGACTTGTACAGAGCTCCGGCTTCTGCTTCAAAGTGCGCAACATTCAGCTGAGCGAGGAGCCTCGCTCGTTATTAAATCAAGCTACGCCTCGACTCGGACCATATATCAGTCTCCTACCCAGCCGCACGTTACGGGGTTGGGAATATACAGCGGAAGTGGGACGCAAAGTGAGATCTGTAAGTAGGATAATTATAGAATTTTGATGTCGCATGATTATGTCAAATTCTAAACTCCGACCTTCGCTTAACCCAACCCCTCCACGGCGGCTGGCATTTAACAAACGTAAACAACATAGCCACCCGGCCTGATCACCGCCATCAGCTGCCAAAGGCGGGCAATCTTTTCGTCAACAAAACCTCGTCGCGTCCCGCTCTCCACTCTCGACGTATCAAACCCTACGAAACTTTGTCCATGGCCTCCCATAACTTCAATGACATCCTCCTCAGTACAATTCGGGACAAAGTCGAGGCCGTCTTCGGCTACAGGCCATGTCTATGGCAACTTAAAGTGGTCCGCGCCATCCTCAAGCGCGACAAGGATGTCGCGTCTATTGCTGCTACGGGATCTGGGAAGACACTTACCTTCTGGATGCCCCTTTTATTCATCGAAAACGGCATCCAAATCGTCATAACACCGCTTAATATTCTGGGCAAACAGAATGTCGAGTCTTTGGCAAAAGTGGGGATCTCCGCCATTTGTATCACGGCGGAAACTGCCACGGAAGAGAATTTCCAGGTGTGTGAACTGTCTATTGGTGATTTCGACGTTGATACTGACATCTTTTGACGTGATCTCGCAGGCCATCGCAGAAGGCCGCCATCGGGCCATTGTCACCAACATCGAGACACTTATGAAGCCCGATGGTGGCTTTTCCAAGCTCTGGAATGACAAGGATTTCATGTCCAAAGTCATCAGTGTTGTTTGGGATGAAGCCCAATGCATCAGCAAATGGGGTGATTTTCGTCCGGAGTACAAGACCGCGGGAATGCTCCGTAACTTCATTCCCCACGACATCCCCTTCCATATCACATCAGCGACTCTTCCCCCCGACGTTCTGCACGATGTTATGGCAATCTTGGGAATGCGCGAGAGCAAGACTGAGATTTTCATGCGCTCCAATGACCGGTCAAATATTCACCTCACCGTTCGCAAGCTGAAGTACGCCCTGAATAGCTTCAAGGATCTCACATTCCTCATTCCGCCGGACTGGGATCCCTCGAAGCCCCTCCCCTACAAATTTACAATTTTTTTCGACAGCATCACTGAGTCACTGGCAGCGGCTCAATATCTGCGCAGCTTGTTACCGCTGGAGCACCGCGATAAAATCAAATGGTTTAATTCGGAAATGTCGCCGGAGTTTCGTTCCGAGGAGGCGGATAAGTTTAACGAGGGCCACACCTTCGGCCTGGCTTGTACTGAATCATTTGGGATGGTGTGTCAAATTTATTCTTGTAATCTAAGTACTAACGATCGCATAAGGGAATTGATATGCCTGACATCACGCTGGTGATTCAGTGGAGGGCTACTTGTGACATGTGTACGCTCTGGCAGCGATTTGGGCGTGCGGCGCGCGATCCCGAATGCGACGCCATTGCATTATTTTTGGTGGAGCCGATGTATTTTGATGAGACGAAGGAAGAAAAGGCCGCGCGTAAAGTGAAACGGGACGAACGTGCGGCGGAACTGAAGGCTGGGTCAAGTCTGGGAAAGCGAGCCCAAAGGGCTCACGACGACAACTCACTGCCGCCCGCAAAAAAAGCGCGATCCGATGGAGTCGCGGCATCAGCATCAGCAGCCGTGACGGCTTCGACCGCTTTGGCCCCGCTGGCCAACCTTCGCTCCCGCCTCATCGCCTCCCCACCTCGCAGTCGTCACCCAGCACCCCATCCTTCCACTGCAGGGACTTCGCTTGCCCCACTGCCTGGGAGGGGGCCTGCCGTTCTGGAGTTGGACCTGGCCTCGGAAGACTC
This sequence comes from Mycena rebaudengoi, assembly GCA_029282285.1. Classification (NCBI taxonomy): domain Eukaryota; kingdom Fungi; phylum Basidiomycota; class Agaricomycetes; order Agaricales; family Mycenaceae; genus Mycena; species Mycena rebaudengoi. The sequence continues at coordinate 6,097 of JARJCX010000248.1, forward strand.
AGACCCAGAGGACACCACATTAGCGCTGGAAGATCGTCGAGCAGCCTATCGGCGAGGCAAGTCTGTGGTCGTCAAGAAGAAGAAGAAGGACGGCACCGAGCTCTCACCCGAGTTGGACGACATGATCAATGCAGGCTCTGAAAGTCGTCAAATCAAATGCTTCCGGATACCACCGCGCCTCTATTTTGGCAGTGACAAAACAAGTGCGTGCCAAGTCTGAAAGTATATCTATCTGGTGCTTATCCCATCACTTTAGCTTCTGACCACAAGGCGTGTCGTACAGATCTGCCGGACGGCTGTCCACGCTGTGTATCAAAAAGCCCGCCAATCTGCTGTGAGCTCTGCACGCCCTCCTACTTCGAGTCCTTTGCAATCGTAGACCTCCCGAAAGCAGCCCCCATTCCATCACGTTCTCGCTTAAAACCCTACAAGGCGGAGAGTGACGATATGACTCTGCGCGACGCATTGCATGATTTCCGTCTTGCCGCCACAGTCACTAAATTTGGTCGCGCAGTTTTGAAGAACAACGGTCCAGGCATGGTGATGTCGAACGAGGTTCTGCAGCGTATCGTCGACTGCGCACATCAGTACAAGATTCAATCAATGGACCAGCTTATGAAGGAAACCCGGTGGGCAGGAACGGGCGAATTTGGGCTGGAAGTAATTGACCTGATAAATATTCATCGTCCCATTCCCAAGGTCCCGGATCTTCCTGCAGCGGCTCCTCTGACAGCGCGAGACGACAACATCCCTGCGACGCCGTCACTCAAGCTCGTGCAGGCCCGGAAGTGCTCCAAATGTGGGCTCGCCGGTCATAACGGTGCGCAATTTTGATCGCGTCTTGATATCAATTCACGGTGCTGATTCCTACTGCTTAGTCTCTAACCAAAAGTTCCACCCTCGTAATCCCCACATCGTCGCTGCTGTTCCCTCGTCGTCTCGTCGCTCTACGTCCCCTGAGGCCGACTGGGCGGACCAAAATAATGTGACCCCTCCCTCACCACGTATCTCCGCTCTTCCATCGTCTTCTTCCCGAGCTCTGTACCAACCCTATACCTCGGCAACACCTTCTTCACCGTTCTCCTTTCGTTCTCCACCCCTCCGCCTCGCCTGCGCGACTTTCACACCAGTCACAATGCCCTTTCTCCCACCTCCGATACCACGCCCCACACCACGGCCCGCATACAAAAATGCATACCATACTGATGACAGCGGCGGGTCAACTGCGCCGCCACGTGCATCGACATCGTCCTCGACACTGCCCCCTTCTCTCGAGCCTCATTTCCCCACCACACCTATGCGCCGAATGCTGCAATATCCGCAGATTCCAGATTACCTGACAGATCACATAGCGCGCACTCCAGCCACTCCACAGGTCTGGAATCCTCATTCCCATCGCTCAGAGACACTCTATTCTCCGTTCCCACCCATAGTCGATGCCCAGTCTACCCTCCCGCCTTCCCATTTTTATGACTTCGGTCGTTCTCGCAAGTAGTCATAATAATTTGTCATTGTTTGGATCGTCTCATTTACTTCCGCGTGTATAAAATCTCAAATGTGGGGGCTCCCAGCATGACTCATAATCACCTTACCAATGTAATGTATGTTCTCTCTTGTACCTCCCACTATTTTTCACTAGAGCTCAACTGCACAGAATGAACGTAAAAATCATTAGACATAAATTATGTGTGCTCTGCCTGCAAGTCGTCTTCTTCAATTACCTGGTCTACAGTATCGTCTGGAACTGTATCGGATCGCTCTGCAACATTGTACAGGATGTGTTCTCCCCGGTCTAGCATGTCTGGAATGGAATATGCAGACTCTCTGCCGGGAATTGTTTCGTTCGCACCTCTGGCTTCCACAATTGGGGCCATGTTTGCAAACGTCGTCGTCATGTCGGGGGCAGCATGTCTACGTGTAAGAGAGGTTAGGCAGAAATTCCGTTCGATAGTTCTGTGGCAACTGTGATAGATCTTGATTAACGGGGACTCTTCAATGACCCGAGCTTTTGTGTAGTTGGATCCGCTACCACCGAAGTGTGCTAAAAAAAGCCTTCACAATTTAACTCAAGATTTTATTCATGTTGCTCACCTTTGTGTAGAGATTTATGAGTGATTCTTCTACCCAATCCACCCCACGGAACTCGCTAGCCTTCCCTGTGGGACAGACCAATGAATTGTATCTCACAGCACGCCTAAAAATAAATTCAGCGGGTTAAAATAATGTTGTGCAAAAGATGAAGCAGGAAATTATTTACCCAAGCCTAGGTGGATAGACAAAGTGGACATCTGTGAGATATTTTATCATGTGGGTGGAGTATTTGTGCTTTCCGACCGCTCGAAAAATTGAGCTCCAAGGTAAGAAGGTCGTCTCGAGTCGTCCAATGTCTCCCTGATTCATGGCAAAAGACAGCTCCTCATACAACAGAAAATATTGGTGCATTATCTTCGTGTTCTCGTTTTGCTTGTCACGGACAAAGGTAGGCCTGCTCCGCACGGCGTATATGTCAACTGTACCTCCAGAGACATAGTTTTCGGCCAGATATTCCGCCATTTCATTGATCTGAGCAGATGTGGGCTTTGAGTCAACAAAATCTTTGAGGGATTTCCAGAGAGGATTCCTGCGCTTGGCCTCAACACGCCATGCATCCAATCGCAGAATAATTCCAACATGACGTATAACTTCGTGCATGCGCCTGAAGCCGGGGTTCGAACCTATCTTGCCGGTTTCGCGAGGCCGGATCTGTGCGACATATGCCATGAGACTTGTATCGTCAACTCGTGCCTCCTTGGGATCAATAAAAATCCTCCAAATTGCGTCGGCTGCAGCCATTTTTAAATGGAAGAAGCCCATGACAAACACGATGAATTGGTGCCGGAGCCATGGAGTAGCCTCGATAGATCGGCGTAAGAGCACGCCCTGTACTCGCTCGAATGTTCCTAGATCTCCAAAGAAGAGAACGACATAGTTGAGAATGGAGACAAGACCACGCAAGCGTTTTCGCTGCGCAATTTTGACAGGATCTGTCTCGTTGGGATCCTCAGGGGGGAGTCCAGGTCCTACTCCACCCTGGCCGAGGAGATTTCCGATCGCACTGATGTTCCCGGTATGTGTAGACTGGTTAATATCCATGGCACGTGCAGGTGCATATCGCATTTGAACTACTGGGATTTGTTCAACAGATTCGGGCGGTTCCATCATTTTTAATTGAGGGCGAAAGCCATCGGGTCCATGCTCGAAGAGATCTGATTTAAATTTAGCTGCATTGAACCGCTCTCGGCGCGTAAGACCAGAAGGATGATCGGCTTCGGGGTAGAGTTTCGTGAGATCATGAGACTCCACAGGCTGCTGCTCCAATGTTGGATTCAGCTTTGACCGGGTCCAGAGCTCCTCTGAGCATGCAAGATCTTCCAAGACGATGCCGTGCTCAAGACAAATGAGTGCACCGGATGTCAGATGTGTGAGGGGGTCCGCCGCCTTTTCGATTGTTGGAACGATGGTGGGGAAATTAATATCAAAGTTGTCATATGCATATCCGACCAGCAATGTTTGGCCCATTTCTCGGAGCGTGTAGGCAGTCTCGGCAGATAGGGAGTGGATGGCCGTGGTGATGGCGGAGGGGGAAATCGAGATTCCCATGTGTGCGAGGGCCTGGATGACTTTCTCTGGCGTATTTGTTGAATGCAGGAATATTCCAAAGACACTTTCGAGTGCATTGCATTTCTGATTGCGACTCTGCATCATTATGCTTATCATTACAGCAATTTTCTATGCCGTTCTGAGTTAGGCTTCGGTACAGTATAGGAATCGTGACTCACGATTGTCCGGATAGTTTCACGGCGCCTCTCCTTTTTACCAATATCAGGCATACTCTTCGCAAATTCACCGCTTTCATCAAATTCTGCATCGGACTCTCCATCGAGAGTCGCATCCTCCATGATATGATCCCCATCTGCGTCGGTCTCCCCCGAAAGGAGAATATATAGGAGATTCCACAGATCGGGAGCCAGTGACTTCATTGCTTTTGCCATCTCCTCGATCTTAAAGTCCTCCAGATCTGCGGCAGAGGCGTGGAGGTTACCAAAATGCCAGTCATCATTTTGGGTCAGCAACTTTATCGACTCGGAGGTTTTCTTCTGGATGGTTTTCCGTGCCCATGCAAAGGTAGATGCCGAGGACGTCGAATTCTTCGAGAAGGCGTCAATGATAGGGGTAGCATTATCCAGAAGGCTCGTAGTACACGGATTGTCTTGTAAAGAGGACCGTTCCAGGAGCGTGAGAACAAATTCAGCGGCCGTTACTTCCTCTTGAGCAAGGACACCTGCGATGTGGAGGATTTTGCTTTGTGCGGTATAAGCAGACATGGGGAGCGGCCTGTTGGCAGCTGATGGCGGTGATCAGGCCGGGTGGCTATGTTGTTTACGTTTGTTAAATGCCAGCCGCCGTGGAGGGGTTGGGTTAAGCGAAGGTCGGAGTTTTAATTTTTGACATAATCATGCGACATCATTCAAAGATAAGATAACGGCGCATCTCTAAACTTTCGCCCACATCTCTGTATATTCCCAACCCCGTAACGTGCGGCTGGGTAGGAGACTGACCATATATGTGGCTGGAATTTGCTAGGCTCGTCCCCATCCGGTATCTGAATAAACATGTACACATTGATCGCTCGAGACCTCGCATCATCAGATACCGGCTGGGCCCCCATGGAGCAGTTTTTGGTGATGGTTTTCCCCCCCGCCATTTGAAGCGTTCGACTTAGTAGAATTTCGGTAAAAGTTGAAAATTTTGGGTAAAGAGGAAACATGGACCATTTTGAATTCTCTATCGAACGAGCCCAACATGTTTTTTGACTAAAAAAAAAGTATGTTGGGCTCATTCAACGTAGAATTTAAAACTGTTGCTGTTACAACCGGGGTCCAATTTTTCAAAATTTCCGTGAAATTTCTCTAAGTCAAGCGCTTCAAATGGCGGGGGAATTTTTCTTCTGCCAAAAGTGCGACATGGGGGCCCAGTCCGCTCGCGATTGATCGTTGCCATTGTTCTTGTTTTGTCTGATGTTGGCTGTGTTTGCATATCTTCCCGATTCAGCCTTAATTCCGAGTCTGTGAAATCGCGAGCGTCGACTGGTTCACGAGTCTAGGAATTTGCAGTGTCTATTTTAAATGTTGAGGCGGCAAGTTTTGAGGTCCCGAAGAGAATGTCGTGGACTATAGTGTCGGTGACAGCTTAGAGGAATTGACCAACGCGGGTCATAAAACCATTAGCCAGAAAGACACTTCTCACTTTCAATGAGACTGGTTAGAACGAGTGCATCCTAAGGCGTCGAGACATGGGTAGTGAAATTGCGATAGGGTATGAGGATCAGATGCAGAGTTTATGACGGCCATCCGACATCGCTCATATGTATTCATAGAAGGTTGAATGTCCGACACAAGCTAGCCCTTTGGAAGGTGCAGTGGGCAGAGTGAATGAGGGTCGGCGTCAGGGGCAAAACGCACCTCGGGTACTGCAAAGTCGAGAGAAGCTGTAATTGCATTCAACGAGAGCGCCGGAGAACCTGTGCGATGCCCGATATGCTAGTCGGGGACTTCTCTAACACATCACCCATCACACAAGACATTGCACCTGTTTCTGCAGGCCCATCTACGAGTCCTACCCTGCGCGAAAGAAAAAACAAATTTCTCCGAATAAAACAGACTCAGGTAAATAACGGTGACATAAGTCATCTGGCCACATCTAGTCGCCCCACTGGCCACCAAAAACAATGCGTGTCACCTTCTTCCATCTCGTTATACCCTTCTCCCAGATTCGGTTCAGGCGCAATGATGGCGACATCTGGTTGTACACGCAATTCAACTGCTTCAAAGCATCTTCAAGCGTCGCGCGCGCATGTGGGTCGTCAACAGCCATGCTTGCGGCGACAATCCGAAAATCCTCCAAGGCCGGGTAAACCTAAGAGTGAAGAAGTTCTAACAATTTGGTGAAAAATATGGACCGGCACGTACATCGATTATTCGGCTCATTGCCAACCCAAGTTGAAAGACATCCACATAGAAAGGATTGCACGGTACCGTCAACGAGAGCTCGGGGATCATCGGAAACGTCCTCAGCGTCACTGTTATCAGTGCTGACTCTTTTCCGTCTGGAAAATGCTTTGACAGGCCAGAATCAATGTAATAGTATTGAACTGCGGGACGGAGCGAACAGCGGTTTTTCCAGGAGAAAAAGGGCTCGGCAAACCCGGAGTGAGAGTCGGGGTCGCACCAGTGCGAGCCTTTTGGAATGAGGCGTGGTTCTTCGACGACCATATTCTGCGGCGCTATATCACTGTAATAACAAAAGGCTTAATCAGACAGTAGCAAAAAACACAGAGGCATTGTACGGACAAGTGTACAACATTGTGTGCATGCATGAACTGTAGCCCCCGCTTGGCCGCTCAGTAAACGGGTAGAAAGCACATTGGATAAGGCTCACCTCCATGTACTGTGTCATTGCATCCACGAACTCACCTCGACAATGAAATGGTGGGGAGTTAAAGCGGCGGCAATAAGGCATGACGATGAACGTCCACTCTGTGCTGGGGAACGGAATGACATCGAGCAGCGGTATCGTGTGATTCCTTGCGTCCGAGCGAAGGGCGTCCAAATGTCGGAAGATCTCGAGCTCCTTTCCATTGACACGCTTCAGAACGACCTTTTGATTGTCCTTGATGCACAGGGCATCAATAGCTGGTAAGGAAATCCTCGCATTCGTGCCGGATCGGATGGCCTTTGGGGCCCCAGGAGGGTACCCACTCGGGATGGTACCGTGGTCGCAGCTGGTAGCCGCGGGATAAAATAAACTCGTACGACTCCGCCCAGAATTCTTCGCTGTAACTTAGTAGTGGTGTGGGAGAGCCCTCTGAGAGCGTTCCAGAGAGCGTCAATTTTTCAGAGGACATTGGTGTCGAGATGAGCGTCGTGGCCATCCGCAGCAGCTGTGACAGTCATACATCACCAAAATTCGCAACCTCGTTACGTGCTGCTATGGCCCCTATCTATATTCTTTGGCCCCTCTATATCACCCAACCACCACGGCAACTCATGCAAAGTCAAAAAATCTGGTGTGACGCCGACTGCTGAAACGATCCCTAATAAATTAGGACTTGTAACCTATGGAGAGTTGAGGCGGCCCTTCGCCTCCCTTCCTTCTGCAAAATATATGGACGATGCTCTTCAGCTTCCTCACACTCTCGACGTTCTTTATCTCGACCGTGAAACAGGTTAGTCAATCTTCCTTTTATGCTATGCTGTACACAGGGTAACTGTATTTATCGCCTTGATCGGCGGCCATGTGGGCTCCTTTCGTGATCTTCAAGTTAGTATGTCTTGTAATTTGCATCCAAATTTGATTTTACTTACTACTTACAACCATTCCTTTTTCAGATGGAGGCAAGTGAAGAGAATCCGCTCAGTGTCATTATTTACCGGGTTTCGCAGCTGTTGAAGGATCTCGATTCTGCTGCTCAAACTGCATCTTCGCGTCCTACCCATGGGCATTACTGCTCCTCTTCGTGGCAGTGATGAAAGGCAGCCCTTGATTCGCCGCCGCTCGTTCGACGCATATGATGCTAACACAGATGATGTTCCGGCCATTGCACATGTTGCTGGAGGTATGACTTTGGGAGTGCCTCCCAAGTGCCTGCTACTTATTAATGTTAGAAGAGCAAGAGACCGCGGGTGGAATGAGCAGCGGGGACCTGGTAACCGAGTACGCCACAGTGAGGCAAGCAACTCGTATTCCAACAAGGGATGCATCCATAATGTAATAGGGGAGCATGGCGTTGGAATGTAGCAAGAGAATCACATAGCAAGACTTAGATTAGAGCTTGGACCCCTGTCGCCTCCAAAAATGTGCCCTCGGGCCGGCCAACCCTCGTCTGGGTGAAGCCCCCTTCTCCCAGCGTCGCCGCCAAATGCGGTATTATTTACGCGAACCATGCCATAACGGCCAAGATGAACGTCGGCGTCAAAATGGGTCATCAAAAAATTCCTGGCTGACACATTTCAGAAAAGACATTCAAAAAATACAGGAACCAAACCTCAAGACCTTTGCCCTACCATGCTAGATTGCCTCGTCGTAGATGGCATCCATTCTGTACAAAATCATAGGCATAAGCCATTGGAGCTGCCCAGGAAGAAATCGGGAGAAGAAGAAAAGGAAACATACGGGGATTCTTCCCCTTCTCCGCCGCCACGGAGTACTTGGCTTGCCCTAGAGTGTAGATGAGCTCAATCAACTAAATATTTCATAAAAAAAGGTGCTTACCGCTGCCTTAAGATGTACACATCACTGCAGCAAGAGTTCGGATCACCGCACCGATGCCTGCTGCTTGGCACAAGCCCCTGTCTTGTGGTGCATCGTTTGAGGCGCTTCAAGTTCTGCCAGTGAGCTTTGTGCCGAACATCGAAAAAGCCAGGGCAGCTATCCGGGTCAGAAACGAGACCTGTACGGAGCTCCGGCTTCTACTGCAAATTGCGCAATATTTAGCTGCGCGAGGAGCCTCGCTCGTCATTAAATTGAGCTACGCCTCGACCACACATGTAGCTGGAATTTGCAGTTGCAGTACTAATGTCTATTTTTAAATATTGAGGCGGCAAGTTTACCGAAAACTGAGGTCCCGAAGAGAATGTAGTAGCCAGAAAGACTTCTCACCTTCGATGACAGACCATGTGCTGGGTAAGTAGACTTAAGAGGCAAAGAGAACATATATTTCCCTGGGAAGGTGGCAATAAATACAATAACGAACCGCAGCAAGCCCAAAAATGAGTGATTGTGACTGGTGGGGAACCGTACCATTTCTCGTTAGACGGGGCTGAGCACGCTTACTGGAGTTCAGGCGCAAGGTTGTCGTAGGTCGGGCAGAGGGCCTTCCAGTCCGGAGTCTGAATCTGCGACTGAGGGCCAGCGATGTTCTCAGCGGGGCGCTCGCCGAACACGACGGCCAAGCCAGCCTCTAAATGCCAGTCGATGTGGCTAAATGGTGACGGCACATGAGCAATGCCAGCGTAGTGGCCGGATTTCTACTGACCAATGCAAGAACCAGGCTCCTGGGTTGTCGGTGAAGAAGCGGAAAGTCGTGTTGCCGCCGTTAACTATTATTCGCCAGTGAGATTAAGCAACCATAAACCAAAGAGGGAAGATCAGCTTACTGGGTTGCACGTCACGCCTGGCCGGATTCTTGAAGTTGAAGACTTCAGAGTTGGGCTGCTTGATGACATCGAAGTTGTGCCCATGCACTGGCAATCTGATATAAGAAACTGTGAGCCCAAAAATAAACGGCTGCATACAATGGAAGGGGTGCGCTGTCAAGAAAAGAATGAGCATTTATTCAGATATCTGAGCGGGAACACGTACTTCCACCACCGGGAATGCTGATGTCGACGATCGTGTTCTTGGGCAGCACGATTCTGAAACGGGGTTAGTCAAAGAATGCATACAACACGCATTCTGACGTACACTTGCTCAGACGGGAGGAAATCGGTCGGCTGTTGAATGCTTAGTAGGGAGGGAGAAGGGGCTGCATTTATTATTTACCTTGGCCGCACCACTGAGCAGCTGCAACAGCACAGGGAGGGAGGGCGAGAGATAAGACTGTTCAAAAGCATGATCAACCCTCGTCGATCATAAAACGGCTGGGTTTCGACGCACAATTCCGTTAATGCGGAAGAACGGCGCGGAGGTATCAGTATCTATGTTAAGGACCTTTGCGAAGCCAGGGGGGCCAGCGCCGTATCGTCCGGGATTCTCTTGGGCAATGGGCTATGCACCTATCAGTAAAAAACAAAAGAGAGCCTGCGATGAGACACTCACATGCATGAGGCCATCATCGAGTTTGGGTCCAGGGACGTTGACGGTGGTCGGCTCAACGGCGGGTGCACCGACGTAGCGCAGAATGGCTTTGGTCAAGTTGACATTTACTAGTAGAAGGGAAAATGAGAAGACGAGGAATGCGGCACGGCAGGAGTAAGCATACAGTTCGGGTTGGCGGCGGGATCTCCTCCGGTCGGCCTGTGGGACATTGTCAGGACTCACAGATGAGCGAAGGAACTATTCATATTCACGGCGCGCGGATCTGAGATCAAGAAAGAAAAAAAGTCGGTGGGTTATTCCGAATGGAGGTGAGGGATTCGCATACCCAGTAGTTACCGACGGTCTGGTTGGCGTGCAAGATGATCGAGATGCGCTGAGCTAGAGGTTTGCCATCAGAACCGCAGATACAACGGAATCACGAGTATGATATTCACCGGCATAGACCTCCGCGTTCTGGAACGGCACAGGGTCATGCTCGACACCATCGAGTTCCATCACATCTAACATGGGATAAGGACAAAAAAGGAGTAGATTGCCTCGGTCCGCACCAAAGGTATGGTTGTCGAACGAGAGAGTCATGAACGGGCGACATGAGAGGGAGAATACGCGGAATCTGTCCCCCAATCATTAATCGGAAGTTGCGTGAGCCAGTATTCCTACCGGTAGCGGAGGCCTTTTCTGACGGTGATTACGGCAAAGGGCACTTCAATAAGTCAGTGCTTGCAGTTCTGCCCTTTCCCTTCTGACTCACCCAGAGGCCCTCCGTTATAGCGTCTGGATGGTATTCAGCAGGCAGTACATTATACAAAACACAGGACGAACCCTCTGCCATTGATAAGACCTGGGCGTGGTTCAGTGCGATGCATTCATAGGCCGCATGAAAAAATACCTGAGTCAGGGACACTTGCGAATTTGGCGAGTCAGACTTGGAAAGGATGAGGAAAATCACTCACGGAGCGGTTCCAGACCGATAGAAAGCAATCTGAGTATCGGGAGCGAAGGTATCTACTGTGGTCACTTGCGCGCTCTATTTTTACGACTCCAGAGACTCACGATACCAATCCGCTAGCGTGATGATGGTGGAATCTAGAGAAACAGGTTACTACATAAAGTGTGTATAAATGGTCCTGAGTGAGGCGTACCATCGTCAACATCGCTAGATAAAATACACTGAGTTTTCAGAAGTGAGGACAGAGAAGTGACAGACTAGAGGTGCTTCAATGGATCATTGGGATCTAATGGCATTGTTAAGCACAGCCAGCCACTCGCGGCTGAGACGAACCGTAGACAACAAAAGCGCCTGCCAGAGGCCTCAGCCTTGAAAGGGATGTAGTAAATAATATACTTACCGCGCAATCCGTCGCAGTATTGGGTGGACAGGTGCGAGTGATACCAGTAACTGTGTTATATAAGCGGAAATTTTGACCGGAGGATCGGGAAAACTCGCTTTCCGGTTTGTCCAGCAGTACTGTGAAAAGGAGTCGAATTTAATGTCTGGCAGTAATCACGGCGGATGCAACTTACTCAAACACATAATCGAACGTAGTGGAAGGTGCGATGGGGCACTGTATCAAATGAGCCGACATTCGTAAAGGTTATCTAGTCGGTACCTGGTTCACGAATCTGACGACGTGGTATTAGACGGTAAGCTCTCGCCCATGGTCCAGGTGGTACTTACGAAGGACCATCCATGCCGGAGGTGCGGGCCTGAAGGAATCCATGCCAGTGCTGTGGAATGCGATGAGTGTTATATGATAAGAAGGGAAATAATGGCATACAATGGAAGTACTTCTGCGCATCTCGGGGCTGGTTAGTCTGTTGTGGAGGTGGATCACGACCGAGTCGCCCTTGGTCGTCTTGAATACGGGCCCAGGGAATGTTCCATTAGGCACGATGGTGCTAGCAGAGGCAAATTTAGTATCACTCCGGCATAATCAATTCATTCACTGACTCGCGCACGAAGCCATCAGGAGCCAGTCGGGTGTTGACAACTATCGATTGATCTCAGTAGAGTCCTGCTTGGGGAAAGTGAAGGCTGACTATTAAGATTGAAGATCTTTTGCGCGGCAAATACGGTGGGGAGCAGCGACAAGACCGCAAACTTGAGGGAGGCAATCATCGTGGGATGCACGGAGAAAGCCTTGAGCAGTTGCGACCCAGATGACGGGGTTTATATGCACTGAGGCCATGAGCAAATATGTGGTTATTTCGAAGGCTCTGTTCCACCATCCCGGAAGCCCAAGGGCGGATCCAATCGAGAACCTGCGTTTTGCACAAAGCGCTCACTTACTGCTGCCATCGCAGATCTAATACCACGGAACAGTCAGAATTGGCACGGACGGTGTGTCCTAAATCAATGCATTAACAGTGATTCGCGGCTCAGAATAGGAAACTGACACAGGCGCTGAATAGCTGCCTCTGAAGAATCGTGGAAGACCGCCACCGATTTCCATGAGGGCTGGAATTCGGTATTATTAGCCATAAGTACATCTTTCCCCTGATTCTGATGTTCGCCGTGAGACGACGGACGAGTCTTATGGGAAGGACTCTTCCTACGTATACAGTCCATTGAGGCTAAGGGAGGTCCATATCCAGCGAAAATGAAAGAACACCGGAACTGGGAGTAAGATGAAGTCCCTAGCAAAGGCCATGAAGATAGAGACGGATGGTTAATTTGGCATTGTTTGCATCTGCACCGCCTCTCGGGTGAACGGGCCGGCGAATATCGTATGCACCCTGGGCTTAGCCGCTTGGCGTTCACATCGAGGTGAGAATCTGAATCAGCAGAAGAACCAACTCTGAATGCAAGCAACAAAAACGACGTCACTTCCAGTGTTCCACTGAACGACCGGTACCGAAAAACCCCATAAGATCCCGAGACGGTACTTGCCATATTGACGGTCCACAGACGACAAACAAAAATTCACTGTTCAGCTTACTCAGAATACTGAATAATTGTGACCAATTAAATAAAAATTAAGAGTGAAACTGTATTTAGTAGGCCCAGGATTCTTCAACAAGGGGCACTCCACCATTGACACGCTGCGCACGCTTACTGCAGTTCGGGCGCAAGGTTGTTGTACGTGGGGCAAAGCGCCTTCCAATCCGCAGTCTGGATCTGGGATTGCGGTCCAGAAATATTATCTTCTGGGGCTTCACCGAACACGACGGCCAGGCCCGCTTCCAAATGCCAGTCGATGTGGCTTAGGGTGAATACAAATGAGCAATGATCCCCGGTGCGGAGGCTGAAATGGGACTGACCAATGCAAGAACCAAGCGCCGGGATTATCGGTGAAGAACCGGAAGGTCGTGTTCCCGCCGTTAACTGTATAATTTGTTAAGAATTACGACAAAGAGCAGATGAAATATGTGTGTACTCGGTTGGACGTCGCGTCTGGCCGGGTTCTTGAAGTTGAAGACGTCGGAGTTGGGCTGCTTGATGACATCGAAGTTGTGCCCATGTACTGTCAATATTATCGTCAGCGGAAACTGTGGGCAAAAAACGGGAGGTAGCATACAATGGAAGGGGTGTGCTGATAAGGAAACTTGAGCATTTATTGTGTATATATAAGATGATGAATACACGTACTTCCACCGCCGGGAATACTGATGTCGACGATCGTGTTCTTGGGCAGCACAATTCTGGGCGAGGGTTAGTAAATAAAACGGACATTTGAGAATCTTATTAGTGACATACACTTGTTCCGAGGGGAGGAAATCTGTCGGCTGGTGGAAATCCGTGAGCTTCCGAATGACACCTGCAAATGGAGGAAATATGTACTTTGGCCGCACCACTGAGCAATTGCAACAGCACAGGGAGGGAGGGCGAGAGATAAGACTGTTCAAAAGCATGATCAACCCTCGTTGATCATAAAATGGCCCAGTTTCGACGCACAATTCCGTTAATGCGGAAGAACGGCGCAGATGTATCCGTGTCGATGCTGAGCACCTTGGCGAAACCGGGAGCACCCGCACCATACCGTCCGGGGTTCTCGGCGGCAATGGGCTGAACAACTCGTCAGCAAAGGACAATCCGAGCCGACGATGACGAACTCACATGCATCAACCCGTCATCGAGTTTGGCTCCAGGGACGTTTACGGTGGTCGGCTCCTCGTCGGGTGCACCGACGTAGCGCAGAATAGCTTTGGTTAAGGTAGGGTCAACTGCAGATGAAGTGAGAGGACGTCCAACATCCTGAAAACCGGAAATATGTTGCTTACAGTTGGGGTTGGCCGCAGCCGATCCACCGGTGGGGCTGTCGGAGATAATCAGCACTGGACTGATGGGGAAGGGGGTATGTATCTAGACTAACGGAGCACGAATCTGGTTGCAAAGAAATGTATCGGTCATAATTCAAAGAGAAAGCGAGGAATTTACATACCCAGTAGTTGCCGATAGTCTGATTAGCATGCAAAATAATCGAAATCCTTTGTGCTAACATCGCATTAACAGGGTCTGGCATTGGAGACGAAACTGGGGAAACAAATATTCACCAGCGTAGACTTCGGCATTCTGGAACGCAACGGGGTCGTGCTCAACACCATCAAGCTCCATCACATCTAAAGTAACATCGATGTCAGAGCGGAGAATGCAATCATTTTGGATGCGGACCAAATGTATGGTTGTCGAATGAGAGCGTCATGAACGGCCGGCATGAGAGGGAGAAGACACGGAATCTGCTCTCAGGTCAGTAGATCGTTGCTCGGAGAACAGGTATTCCTACCTGTAGCGCAGACCCTGCGTAACAGTGATAACGGCGTACGGCACTTGAAGGATTTTAATATTAGTGGGGCACTTTCGACTGTTACAGGTGGACCTACCCAAAGGTCCTTTGGCAAAGCGTCTAGTTGGGTACCAGTAAAGATCGACAAGGCTCCACTGAATTGACGGGACTCACCCTCTGCCATTGATGAGACCTGGGACGCGTTTCAGTACGATGTGTTTCTAATCGACATTATCGGAACTTGCCTGAGTCCGGAACCCTATAGTAGGAGTGGACGAGTCAGAATACAATGACCGTACTATGATGAGAATCACTCACGGAGCAGTTCCGCTCTTGAAGAAAGTATTCTGAGTTGCGGGGGCCAAGGTGTCTAGACAACTGGTCTCCCTTCATGCTTTGCCCATGGGGAATAAGACTCACGATACCAATCTGCGAGTGTGATGATGGTGGAGTCTGGGAATGCAAGATACATAAATAGCATATTGCACCTTTCAGTGATGCGTACCATCGTCAACATCACTGGAAGAAAGAGGCGTTAGTTGTTGAAGGATGAGAAGTGAATCGGCGTACTAAAGGTGTTTTAATGGATCATCGGGGTCTAAGGTCATCGTTAGATGCTGCAAGCCAATTCAGGGAGGGTGACAAACCGTAGACAACAAAAGCGCCTGAAAGCAATCAGCACAGTCATGAATACATGAAAAACATGTATATATTTACCGCGCAGGCCGTCACAATATTGCGTAGACAGATGAGAGTGATACCAATAGCTGAGAAATACGAGTGCTAAGTTCGATAGAGAACTCAAGAACCGGGAAACTCACTTTCCAGTTTGTCCAGCCGTGTCACTGGTTTGGGGTCAGTATGGTTAAGGGTAAGTGAAATGCGGCACGCAGCACGCACAATACGTAGTCAAATGTGGTGGAAGGTGCAATAGGACACTGTTGAAAATGAACCGAGGCTCGCGAGGCTTATTTAGCTCGTACCTGGTTCACGAAGCTGAAGTCAAGCTATCAGGGATGATTTGGATCATATTTGGAGCCACTCACGAAGGCCCATCCATTCCAGACGTGCGGGCTTGAAGGAAACCATGCCAGTGCTAATCAGGACAATGAGGATTCCCGAATTGGTTTGGAAAAATTCCCCACGATGGAAGTACTCCTCCGCATGTCAGGGCTGGTCAACTTGTTGTGGAGGTGGATGACAACCGAGTCGCCCTTGTTAGTCTTGAATACGGGCCCAGGGAACGTTCCATTGGGTACGACGGTGCTAGAGTCAAATCAGTTTCACTTGACTATGCAGTGGGTTCATTCACACACTCGCGTTCAAAACCATCGGGAGACAGCCTGGCGTTGCACTTTAGATAGCCTTCAGATTCGAGGGTGAGTCGTACCTGGCGTTGACAATATCGAGGTTGAAGATTTTCTGTACAGCGAGTACGGTGGGGAGCAGGCATACGACTGCGAATCGGAGAGGAGAGGACACCATCGTATGATAGACGGTGAAGCCTTTGCAGCTGCCACCAGACTGACGCCCTTTTATCTGGGCATTGAGGCGATGGGCAGATCCAAGCAGATCCGACGCTTGTTTCGAGTGTTAACTCCATCTCCCGCCCATCGCAACGCCGGAGTCCAATCGAGAGCTTTCGTTTTGCGGAATTGCCTCAAATACTAGCAACAATCGGAGATCTGCCTCAACGGTTGAGTCAACGGATCCGACAGGCGTGGTCTAAATTAATACCTCCACGATTAGTGGCTCAGAATAGAGATTTAACCGACCGTACCTGGCACAGACTACAGCAGCAGATGGCTTGGCACTAGACCGCGGTAGCCCGCTCGCACAATCCATGTGGGGCTACAATCCTAAGAGTGTATTATTAGATGCCCCATGGGCTATCAGGCGTGTGACCACATTGAGACTTGAGGTACTGTATCCTGCCAATCCACAGTACATTCCTCCTGGATACGATAAACCGATGGAAAAACATGGTGGGTTGTCTTGACGTCCCATAAGCAAGACAGATGAAGGAAGAAAGAGAAGTTGAAGAGAAGACCATTGCACAGCCTTTTCCTTTGGAGCAATCAGTTTCTCACGGTTACGGCGAAGGGCGGGCATCGGTGCCGGGAACGTGTCTCTTTCAAGCCAAATCGCAGACAAAAATCAGTCCGAGGACAGAAAAATCTATCTTGCTGACCATCTTCTTGTACTGATTCTGGATTTTTGGTAGTGCCTTTCTCAAACTATTCTCGCTCAAATAATTCCGATCGGAATAAAAATCAAAATATTTTACTTGCGGATCCTGGGTTGTGTTACGTCTTCCCTTGCTCATTTTTGCATTCTTTGTGCCTTTTGAGAAAAGCAAAAAAAGCGTAAAATCTTCGCAAGTGCCTCGAAGAATTCTCACGCGCGACCCACCTCGCTAACAAATCCTTCCAAATTACAGTAACAAAAGAACCAAGAAAAAACAGCTGATTGCAACCGATTTAAACTAAGAGTGAAACCGGTATTTAGTATACCTCGTGGGCCTAATATTCTTCAGATGGAAGCAATGGGACTCCAGCTCAAGCGTACACTTGCTCTGCTTACTGCAGCTCGGGCGCAAGGTTGTTGTACGTCGGGCAGAGCGCCTTCCAGTCAGGCGTCTGGATCTGCGATTGCGGGCCAGCGATGTTGTCTGCGGGAGACTCGCCAAAGACCACCGCCAGGCCGGCTTCCAGATGCCAATCAATGTGGCTAAATGGTGACGCGGCACATGAGCAACGATGCCAGCGTGGTGGCCGGATTTCTACTGACCAATGCAAGAACCAGGCTCCTGGGTTGTCGGTGAAGAAGCGGAAGGTCGTGTTGCCCCCATTGACTAAAAAAATGCTCGTTAGATTCCCAATAATATCAGTGAGGTAGGATTTTTAAGCGCACCGGGCTGCACATCACGTCTCGCCGGATTCTTGAAGTTGAAGACGTCAGAGTTGGGCTGCCGAATGACATCGAAGGCGTGGCCGTGCACTGTGAAGATTATTAGATGTGAGAGGACGTCAAGTGGGCGTGGCCATACAATGGAAGGGATGGGCTATGAATGGAAAGAAAGTTAGCATCTAGGTAAATAAGCAAAGGGTTGCACGCACTTCCACCTCCGGGGATGCTTATGTCGACGATGGAGTTCTTGGGCAGGACAATCCTGACAGAAGGTTATTTACAAAATAAAACATCGGCTTCGTCACAACTTACACATGCTCCGAAGGGAGGAAGTCAGTCGGCTGGGGGATAAAAGTTAGCATCCGAACAAAACATGGAAGGATGAAAATATTTATTTACCTTAGCCGCACCGCTGAGCAGCTGCAACAGCACAGGCAGGGACGGAGAGAGGTACGACTGTTCAAGCACGGTCAATCCTGATGCAAAACATATCAACTAATGTGTCGCGCACGATGCCATTGATACGGAAGAAGGGTGCAGAAGTTTCGGTGTCTATGTTAAGTGTAACGGCGAAGTCCGGAGGGCCAGAGCCGAGCTTTCCAGGCCCTTCTTGTGCGATCGGCTTTGTTCGAGGTGAGGAAGCGAAATGATGGTGAATCAGCACCAATTAACTCACGTGCATGAGACCGTCATCCATCTTGGGACCAGGGACATTGACGGTGGTCGGCTCAACGGCGGGTGCTCCGACGTAGCGCAGAATGGCTTTGGTCAATGCTGGGTCGACTGGCACGGAATTTAGAAGACAGGAGTGGGGAGATAGGAGTACAGCTCACAGTTGGGATTGTTGGCGGGCGAACCTCCGGTGGGACTATCGGCCGGTCAGCAACGATATGAGAAGGAATAAAACATATTTACGGAGCCCGGATCTGGAAGCAAAAGATGGCTCAGTAGGTATTCCAGTAGAATAGTCGAGATAGTATACCCAGTAGTTACCGATAGGCTGGTTGGCATTCAAAATGAGGGAAATACGCTGAGCTAGACGTACGGTCAAACATTGAACTTAAAATAATATTTGGAGACGGGTACTCACCAGCGTAGACCTCGGCGTTCTGGAAGTTGACGGGGTCGTGCTCAATACCATCGAATTCCATCACATCTGGGATTTCAACCGGATATCAGTGCAAAGGTAACCTCACTCCGATTAGCAGCAAACCGAATGTATGGTTGTCGAAGGAGATCGTCATGAATGGGCGGCATGAGAGCGAGAAGACGCGGAATCGGTAGCGCAGACCCTTTGTGACGGTGATGACGGCGTAGGGAACTTCAAGGATATTATTATCAGTAGCGCACCATGCGGCACGTGCTATCTATCGTGCTTACCCAACGGTCCTCCAACATAGCGTCTGGTTGAATTCAGTAAGTCAAGTGGGAAAACATTCTCCAAGGAACAACGGAACGGACCCTTTGCCGTTGATGAGACCTGACACGTATGTCAGTCTGAGTATCGAGTCAGCTAGAGTTCACCGCGACATACCTGAGTCAGGAACACTAAACGATTGGGTGGATGGATTAGAAATAGAATGATTGAGCCGTGAGAAAACACCCACGGAGCAGTACCCGTTTTGAAGAACGTGTTCTGGGCAGCGGGTGCCAAGTTATCTGCAAAACGTTACTAAATTAGTGCCATTCAGGTGGGGAACCCGCTACTCACGGTACCAATCCGCGAGCGTGATGATGGTCGAGTCTGGGAAGAATAGGTTACAAAAATACACCGTACCGCTTCGTGAGATGCGTACCATCGTCCACATCGCTAGATGCCACGGCGGTCAGCAGGTCCTGAAACGTTGGGCAGAGAGGTGACGTACTAGAGGCTTTTCAGCGGATCATTGGCATCTAGTTTCACGATTAGACGCTGTAAGGCATCCGCAGCACCGACAAACCGTAGACAACAAAAGCGCCTGAAGATTGCATTAGGCTCGAGAAACAATTCAAACAGGGGGTCTAAATTTACCGCGCAGGCCATCACAGTATTGGGTAGAGAGATGGGAGTGATACCAGTAGCTGCAACCGATGAGCGAACGCTCAACTGAAAAAGTACCGAAACTCACTTTCCAGTTTGACCGGCAGTGTCACTGGCTTGGGGGTCAGTATAGTTAAAGGTAAGTGAAATGCAGCACGCACAATACATAATCGAAGGTCGTTGCGGGTGCGATTGGGCACTGTTTAAAATGAGCCGGTGCGCGTCGCCACTTGTAATAACTCGTGCCTGGTTAACGAACCTGTGATTGAAATATTAGCGATGATCTGGAATAAAGTCGAGCGACTCACGAAGGCCCATCCATTCCGGATGTGCGGGCTTGGAAGAAACCGTGCCAGTGCTGAGATATCGCTTTAATTAATACTTCGAGCCTTCAATACACAGAGTTTTTTGCGCACAATGGAAGTACTCCGCCGCATGTTGGGGTTAGTCAGCTTATTGTGGGTGTGGATGACGACCGAGTCGCCCTTCTGCAACTTGAAAGTCGGCCCAGGGAAGGTTCCATTAGGTGCGATGACACTGTCCGGATAAAAAAAATCAATATTATGCCAGTAAACCAAGAATCCGTGCACTGACTCGCGGACGAAACCATCAGGAGACAGCCTGGGGGGGATATATTACTCGCGTGGTCCACAGGCTGAACAACGAGTTTACCTAGTGTTAACGATATCGAGATTGAAGACCCTCTGCACAGCTAATACGCTGGGGAGGAGGGACAAAAGTGCAAAGCGAGAAGAGGCCACCATCTTGCGACACACAGCGCAAGCGTTGAAGATTCGCAATCCGAATTGAGCCTCTTTATACCCCCGTGCTAGGACATGAGCAAATCCGAGCCTTTTTTCCAGCGCCTTGCGTCGTTTCCCCCTTTTGCCGCCGCTGGGGGTCCAATCGAGAGCCCTCGTTTAGCGGAATAGCCTCATGAAACTGCCATCGGCGTTCTGTAACCAGCTGCGATTCAAGACAGCTTTTGGCTTGGTACTTGGCGCGAACTTGGCGGTTGATGTGGTGGCGACGACTTTGAAGCCAACTCTGACTTGATATTTATCTCTTCCTTTTCGAAGTGTCCAGTTCAAACGAACCGTCAGGTCGCCACAGATGATGAAAAAAAATGAAAAATTCAAGCAAAATAGACCCTAATATTGTTGCAAAATCCGGCGGCGCCCAGCGAATGAGGAAGACGAAGAAGGCTGTTTGCCATTGTTGATTATTTGGCATAGTTGACGCCTCCCGCCGTTTCGGGGCCGATTGAGCGACATCGTGCGACCGATCGTCATTTGTGTTCCCACAGTGCTCACACAGGCCAGTGAGGGCCAGCGCGTTCACCGGAGTCTTCCCAGGTCAGTCTCAAACCTCACAACCCAGGCACCCAATCGGAGCTTGAGCAGAAGATAAATTTATCCACGCGCTAAGTCCTCATTTTCCACGGATTCTGTCGCAGCCCACACGCCAAGGCTGCAGCTCTTCCCATCTTTATTACGCATTTCCCAGGCCTCCAGAACTAATCTCACATCCATCCGTTCACTCAGGAGCCTTTCGGCGGTTCTAGAGTGGAAATTCTGGCAGCGAAGTTTCAAATAATGGCTGAAATCTGACCTGCTTGAACGATAGGCTTTGTCTGGGGACTCTGGGCTTCGTCGCAAACTGATCGTCTGTGAATTTCTTTTGCTAAATCCTCTCATGCGTTTTTTTGGGGGCAGCGAGCTTCAAGATTCTCTTACGCTTGGTCTACTGATCTAGAATGTTTCTCGCTATTCACAGTTAAGGTCAGATGTGATTATTGCTATTTTTCTTTATTCTGATTTTTCTATCTTCCCCCTTCACAGAGATGTATGTAAGACGCGACCAGCTTTGTAACTGTTTTGCGCAGAGCTTGAACGGTCGCTTCTACAGCTTTGGCAGCCATATGCGGAATAAAAATCGCAACCGCACAAATTCAAAATTCCCCACATCGGGCGTACTGTTGTCGACGTCCGGTATGTTACCAATGAATCGCTCACACAGTTTATGTATCCAGATCCCAAGTCAGTGTTTTATATTCCCCTTGGGTCGGCCGCGTATCCATGCACGATTGTTCATCTACTAATCTTAGCTTGAAGCGCTCATGAGAAATTTAGCGTCTGGCAGTTGTCTGGCACACACATCTTTGAGTTTGGTATTGCTCGCTCAAGCGATGGCCCATTCGGGGGAGGGGATGGGCTGCGCCGGCTGCTTTCTTCTCTTGCCTATTTATTTCATTTAAGCCCCGGCTTTGACTTGCGCGTTTGAATCGGGCCGCGGGAGCGGGGTAGAGAGAGGAGTAACAGGACCATGGTAAGCAGATTTTAGTCAATTTATAATCCTTCACATCACCGCGGGAGATAAGTAGAACCGCCACCGAATGCTGACTTTCCCAGCGTGTGCGGGCCTTTTCTGTTTTATCCTTTCCAGGCTCATTCTCGCTGGCTGAGGGGACATTCCACTCCTTCCATTGGTCAGGCTTCAAGTTCAACTTCATTCATGCCTTCATCGTGATGGCAAAAACTTCAACTTCTCCATGAGAAATTTTTGGGAGAGCATTTTCCCAGACCCACGCTATTTCACAACCAGACCGGAACGGATGGAGCCAAGGGGCAGGCGCTCTCGCATAAAAGTTCACTCGGGCCTGGGAAATTTCGCGACCGCCGTGCTGAACACGAGTGATTTCGGAACTTTTCGGAACATATATACATGTGCGTCATCAGGCGCTAGTATCGTGTCGTTTCTTTCACCCGAAGATGGCGTCCCCGTCCGCGACCTACACACGACTCGGCAGCGCAGGCCTGCGGGTGTCTGTCCCAATTGTACGTATACTTATGAGCATCACGATTGTGATTACCATCCTCATGTACGCCCGCAGATGGGATGTTTGGGGTTCGGGTCATCTAAGTCTCGCGTAAGATAATCTAATCGCTCGCCGATAGTGGGTTCTTACCAGTTCTGCAAGTCCTGGGTTCTGGACGAGGAGCCGTCTCATGAGGTCATGAAGGCTGCCTGGGACCGTGGGCTCACCACCTGGGACACCGCCAATATCTATTGCAATGGAGAATCCGAGAGGGTCATCGGCTCGTTTCTCAAGAAGGTAATGATAATACGCTCTCGTAATTCTCATAACTGAACATCCACTGATCCGACCCTCTCAGTACAACATACCGCGCCACAAAATCATAATCGCAACCAAGATCAAACACCTCGTCGTAGACGATATCACTGTGTACGGTTTCCGCCACCCGGAGCTGCGGGACCAGCGCGACTACGTGAACCAGGATGGGCTCTCCCGTGCCGCGATTTTCAATGCAGTCGACGCGTCACTACAGCGTCTCGACACGCCCTACATCGACCTCCTCCAAATCCACCGCTTCGACCCGCAAACACCGATAGAAGAATCGATGCGCGCGCTCCACGACCTCGTCCTCAGCGGAAAGGTGCGCTATCTGGGTGCGAGTTCCATGCACTGCTGGCGCTTTGCCGAGATGAACAATATCGCGGAGAAAAACGGGTGGACCAAGTTCGTGAGCATGCAGAGCGAATATTCGTTGCTATACAGGGAGGAGGTGAGTTTCCCGGGTATCGTGGCTCAAGATCTATTTATTGAACCCGAGTGAAGGAGCGTGAGATGATCCCGTATTGCAAGGCGCACGGAATCGCCCTTATCCCCTGGAGGCCGCTTGCATCAGGAGCCCTGGCACGTCCGAGGGGTGTTGAAACCGCCCGCACCGCTGCCAGCGGAACAACAGTGTTCGAGGACGACACAGAAGCGGACAGGACCATCATCGCGCGTGTTGAAGAGTTGGCAACCAAGAAGGGATGCTCCATGTCGCAGATTGCACTCGCCGTAAGTTCCCCCATTTTTATTTCTCGCCCCGCTTCCTGATGTGGGGATGTAATATACTGATTTCCTATGGATGCAGTGGGTAAAGCTAAAGGTTGACTCGCCCATCATGGGCATATCCTCCGTCGAGCGGCTGGAACAGAGTCTCGCGAAGGGTATTGAATTGACCGGGGAGGAAGTTCAATATTTAGAGGAACCGTACGTCGCATTCTGGCTGCTCCGATGCTAACTGATTGAATATTCCGTAGATATGTTTCGAAAGCTGTTCGTGGCCACCGGTATTAGCTGGAAGTGTCTTTCGCGTACAGTTTAACAATTCAACAATGTGATATTCGTCTACGGACAGCCGTACTTCGGTATAAATACCTCGATGAACTCAATATGAGAGACAGAGAGAGAGACAATTGTGGTGAAGGAGTGTTATGTGCGAGGGCGGTGAGATTCCGTGCCGCCATGGTTGGCTGAAAGCTTCTAGAATCCAACCCGCCAGCCGTATTGAGCTCGCGTCAATTTTCTTCGTCTGATCGTGTCGGGGATCATTTCTCTTGTAATCAAGTCATTGAGACTAGGTATTTGGCCGATGTAATACTGTACTACTCGTACACGGACATATATACATGACTGGACCCAGATATGCTTTGATAGAAAACGCGACGGGCAGCGAGTACGATAAAACTATCATGAGAACACGATATTGAAGAGGGACGGATAAATCACGTACGGAGAAAAAATAGGATGGACTGGTACCACACTGCGCAAGCGTCCTCCGAAGAGGAAAAGGGAAGCAAAAAATTATATGGCACGACGGACCCAGAGTAGTCTGAATCGAGTTGCCCGACACGCCCCCGGTCATGACGCGGGGGCAGTCAAGTGCCGCAAAGTGCACTGAAGGAAGACGCGTCCCCGTTGTTCCGTAGTCCCCACAGCCTCCTCGTGCGTCCACCCTACAACACCGTACCAATGAAACGAAGATGCACTCTGTCGACTCGACCTAGTGATCACGATTCAGTCCAAAAAGTCCAAGGTCCAGAGTCGCTGTTCCATCTTCTAGATGGAATAGACGCGTAGTCCGGGCGGTGGCCTCCATGGTGCCGAATTCTGAGGGCTTGGTGAATTCTGGAGACGTCCGCGGAGACGTCTCATCACCTCCCGCCAAAAAAGATCGACATATCGTCCCATATATGCGCGAAAGCGATTCCGTTTCCACACATAGGAAGATCCACTCGGTAGTAGCGGGAAAGTAGGGCGTGGGCCTAGGCCCGAGAACGGGAGTCGCTTCGGTGCAGCACGTGACACACGCCCGCGCATCCTGAAGAGGACGCCGAGTCTGACGTCGATAGAGACAGGGGGGGAACAACAAGGGAGCACGTCTCCCAGTCCCACGACGCTTCCAAGCCAGCTCATGCAGCCCTCCCTCGCGAGAGATCTTTGGGACAAACGATGAGCGACGAGTTTTCTGGTGCGTCGTTTGGCTGGGTAAAAGCCAGATCCATCGAGGATCAGTCGAAGGGACTAGAATGCTCAGACCTTCCCGCTCGGGTGTGGATGAGAGTCCTGTACGGAACGAGCATCGCGGTTTTGGGTCCGTCGTGGTAAGAGGAAAAGATCCCTTGCCGCATGTACCTGATTGTCTCTATTTGGTCCTGATGTCCATCAGCCTCCACAGCTGTTCAGTTGCAATCCCGGCATAATTTTTCACTATTGAGTGGGACTGCATACTATGACGTTCCAGACGCGTGCGCGAACTTTTTTTGTCCGCGTGAGCGTACTGGATCCCAGCGGCACACAAGAAAAGTACTGTGAAATTTCAAGCTTTCTATAATTCTAGTGCTGAACTTTTGTTGGGGGCGAGGTTTTTCAAACCAAATTGACCTCTGCCAGTGTGCAGATAATCTTCAATTTATGTTACGACGAGATTTACTGGAAACTCCGAGTCACTCTGCCTTCGTTTTACATGAGAGCACGGTCAGGTGCAATACCAACTTGAATATCGGGCGGCTCAACTTCAAGCTTGAAATTCCACCGAAATTTTGACGTGTTGGTTGGCTGGGGAGTATCCGAAAATTCGCAGTCACCTGAGCAGTAGGGTTTCGGAATATCTGGCCGCCGGAGTAGTAGACGGCTTCGGGAAAGTTCCCGCCATACACACTCAGAAGTTGAACTATTATCGCCCGCCCCCCAAATCAATTTTTTTCCGAGGGCCAAGGCATGTATATACCACATCCAGTTCCTTACTACAGATGCGGGCAAATGCTTCAACAGCGGCGAATTTGGGATCTCCAGGAAATGTTCCGTGTAATGTAGAAACTCCTAGCCCAGATAAACCACGATGTCCAAGCGATGGTCACGCCCATGACTTCGCCGACTCGGAAGATCAGCGCACGACTCCTCATGAGAAAGAAAAGAAACAGAAGTCCTTCACCCATCCAACACCATCTCCGAAAACGAACCCAGCGACAAGCGCCCAAGCCCCGCCGCGACGAAACTCCCCGCGCGCATGAGGAGTCCCGTGGACGCGTCGAGGGTGAGACTCGTCTCCTGTTTCAGGCGTCGCACACCGCTCTTGGTCGTCGGCGAAGGCCCACCGCCAGCCGCGACGACGCTCGAGGGACGCGTCAACGAATCGTGCGCGAAGATATTCTCCCGCCACCCACCCGCTGCGCCGCTGAGATCCATCGCAACGGACGGAGTCGGAGACATCATCTGGACGGAAGGCGTCCGAGACGGACGTTGTGGTAGAGTCCTACTCGGATCCAGGACCATGCTCTCCGGCTCCTGCGCAGGGCTGCGCTGGTTCCACACACCTAGCCGTTCGCGTAAGATACTGCCCAAATCGAGAATGGGATTGCTCGATGTGTGCGGTGTTGGTCCTGGAGTCGACCTTGCTGGTGGTATCGCTGCAGTCGATGTGGATGCATACGAGGAGGGAGCGAGTGAAGGGAAGGATGGAGGTTCCGCAAGCTCTCTTCGTCTGTAGGCTTGCTGCTGCTGCATGCTCATCATCATCTGGGATGGGATATCCGAGGCTTTCTTCGACGAAGGCGCGCGCAGGGGCTCGCCTGCACGTGGCTGGTAGGCGACATCGATATTCGTAGGCGGGATGTCGCGCGGTGTTCCTTTCGACGCAGGGACAGCAGGCGGGAGTGCGGAAATGGAACTGGTATAATTCTCTACGGACTGGGGCTGCCGCGCAATCGCGTTGTTGCGGGAGGCAGCATGGCGCGCGGTCGAGATAGCCGCGGAGGAATGTTGTCTGCTCAACGGTTTCGTCTGCGCGGGATATGGCGCATCAGTCAAAGTATCGTCACAGCGTTGAACCCAAGTAGCAGTCGCGGAAGACTTCGGGAATTTGCGAAGCGGTGTTGCGAGCGGGATCTGCACAGGGAACGGACACGTCGGGAAGCGCGTGTCGGAGGCCGCGCTCGATGATGCGTAGGCGGAGTGCGAATAACTGCGAGATGGAGTGTACCGGTATGGCGTTTCCGGGGCCCTGCACGAATTGAAGGAGCGTTAGAACATCGCGAGCGCAAATGGCATCCGTCCGTACCTCCGTGAAATGACGTGCGGTATATGATTTTCAGAGGCGCCGATCCGTTGCGGTATCATGGGCCTCTTGCGCAATGCGGGATGATATATTGGGCGGGGAAGAAGGCCTGAATGGAGGGGGATTAAGAATCATATCGAACAATTCGCGAGTGATGATTTCACGCACCATCGAGGTACCCGAGCCGGACGGTGGCTTGGCCTATAGGAGGACGACTGGGAGCCAGCGGAGGACTCGGTGTCGCTAGTTTCTACAGAGCCTGCGTCGGATTCGGAGCCGTCGTAGTATTCATTCCAGGAGTATCCTGAATCGTCTGCGTAGGGTGAGCTGTTCGCGGGGCGATCAAAACCGCTTTCGGGGGTCCGAATCACAGAACCCGCAGCGCCAAATGGTTGTTTCAGACACACAACAATGAGGGAGCCAGAGAAGAAGATCAGGAATCGGCCGGTCGTAGCGAAGTCGCGGAGGGAATCCACCAGGGCCGAGACGAGGAGCTCGGCGCAGATGCAGGCGAGAGTGAGGGCGATGACTGAGATACTCATCTTGAGAGCAGTGGAAATAGCGTTGGCTGTCATGGGAGGTGTTGTTGGGGCCCGCAACGCATATCTGCTGCGCCTTATATGCGTACCCAACGCTTTTGTTCTTCAGCAGCGGCCAAATACAAGGAGGTAACCAGGCTATGTGATTCCATCAAGCAGGGAGTCAGGGACAGACGCTTTGGCGTTCGGGCGGACAAAGCGAAAAGCGCCGCCGAACAAAAAGGGGGAGGGTGATTTAATTGTCGGTGCCAGAGCCAGCCGACGAGGAGTCAGAAACAACCATACAGAGGAGTCGTAGACGGACACCTTGTTCTTGTCATGAACAAAAGACAGGTCCAAGTCACCATCGTGACGTGGTCCAAGAGAATTGCGGTGTCACGACATCAGGACAAATACCTGACAGTTTGTGACAAATACCCCTCTTCAACCTTCTTCCCAAACCACATCCTGAAAGCACGCTAAATTTCCTCTGTAAGAATATTCTCTACTTCTCCTACGAGGCTGATTTTCCTCAGGGCCACCCCATGGACGCCTACGATTCCGAATCCGCAGTGTCCGCGCTCAAATAGCGGACCACAACGCCCAGATCCTCGCTCTCGAAAGATCACTAAATGCCGTGCGTCTCGAGCGGCAGAACTTGCAGGAGTCGCTAAACACTTATAAATATCCGGTCCTCACCCTCCCTACCGACATCACCTCAGAGATCTTCGTACACTGTCTGCCAGTCTACCTGCCTGTCCTCCGGCCACTGGATCCCTCTCTCCGATGCTCTTGGCACAGATTTGTCGCCATTGGCACGAGGTTGCATTCAGCACCCCTCGGCTTTGGAGAAGCATTGAATTAGACCTCGTCGACCGATTATTTCTGGACCAAAAGCTCGAAATGTCCAAAACGTGGTTCGCGCGTTCCAAGAGCTGTCCGCTATCCATTTCCTTGGCAACACACCCCGCTTATTTCCCCCATTCTGAAGTCTCTCCCTTCACCGAGGCCATTCTCCAACGCGGCGCGCGTAGAATATCTGAAGCTAAAGACGCACAATACTCCTCATTTGATGAGCGGCCATTTCCCGCTGCTCCACGCTTTGACGTTTGGCCCAGGGAACGGCCAGGCTACCTCTTTCCCCAGCGCGCCGAAATTGAGGAGAGTCTTTTTCTCCATGAACTTCAACCTTTCCCAGGTGCTTCTGCTATGGTTGCAGCTCACCGTCGTCCTCATCCTATGCCGCAAAGCCTCCACGTGCCTCGAGATCCTCAGAAATGCTGTTTCGCTGAAGGAGTTGAGCTGTAAGCTGCGAGGAAGCTCATACCGTGGCCATGCGTGCCATGCCAAGGTTGATCAATCTCGAGGTTTTAAATATCGGCGACGAATACAACAATCTTGGCACCCAAAAGCGCCTCTTGGATGCGCTCACCACTCCAGTTCTCAGGCGACTCGCGGTCTCCGAGTATGAGATTGGCCGGGCCGATTCCGTTTCCACCATCGCGTCACTCCTCTCTAGATCGCAGTGCCACCTAAAGACCCTCCGTGTACACCGCTCTCTGCGGACCGAGACGGATTACCGCGCTGCTTTCCCCTCCGTCATATCCATTAAAGTGCACGTCCATGCTGCGAGTCTATAGTGGTATCGTAGTTGGTAACGTCTCTCGATTGGACTGCGCGCATTCACCTCGCTAACCAAGATCTCTGACAGCTTCCCCACGGTATATGTATGTCTCGGTTTTGCTCCCTCCCCTTGTCTTATGTAGGTTCTTCGATAATTCACCCCTTTTCCCGCGCACGTCGAAAACTGTGGTGGTCCCAATTGAGGTATTGGGTTGGAGGTTTTTCACTAAATTTTCTACGAGTTTAGACAGGTTCGACATAATCAACCTTTCTCCTTTGGAGGCGGGGGTGGCGGTGAAGCGCTTCACGTAACTGCGCCTTCCGCATCACACGCCATCACTGGAACAAGATCTGGGCAACCGACTTCTGCGATCCTATCCTCGAGATCTAACACTGCGCTACATTCCACCTATGTCTTGTCCTATCCAGGTTGGAGTTAAACTTGCTGTGCGGCGTATTTATTTTGGCCGCCTGTTTGAGTCTGATTTTTGATCCCAGATCGTTACTATGCAATATTCGGATGTGTCGGTCCGGTAGATTTCGATGGCCCGCAGGAACAAGGTTTATAACAGTCTCCTACCCAGCCGCACGTTACGGGGTTGGGAATATACAGAGATGTGGGCGAAAGTTTAGAGATGCGCCGTTATCTTATCTTTGAATGATGTCGCATGATTATGTCAAAAATTAAAACTCCGACCTTCGCTTAACCCAACCCCTCCACGGCGGCTGGCATTTAACAAACGTAAACAACATAGCCACCCGGCCTGATCACCGCCATCAGCTGCCAACAGGCCGCTCCCCATGTCTGCTTATACCGCACAAAGCAAAATCCTCCACATCGCAGGTGTCCTTGCTCAAGAGGAAGTAACGGCCGCTGAATTTGTTCTCACGCTCCTGGAACGGTCCTCTTTACAAGACAATCCGTGTACTACGAGCCTTCTGGATAATGCTACCCCTATCATTGACGCCTTCTCGAAGAATTCGACGTCCTCGGCATCTACCTTTGCATGGGCACGGAAAACCATCCAGAAGAAAACCTCCGAGTCGATAAAGTTGCTGACCCAAAATGATGACTGGCATTTTGGTAACCTCCACGCCTCTGCCGCAGATCTGGAGGACTTTAAGATCGAGGAGATGGCAAAAGCAATGAAGTCACTGGCTCCCGATCTGTGGAATCTCCTATATATTCTCCTTTCGGGGGAGACCGACGCAGATGGGGATCATATCATGGAGGATGCGACTCTCGATGGAGAGTCCGATGCAGAATTTGATGAAAGCGGTGAATTTGCGAAGAGTATGCCTGATATTGGTAAAAAGGAGAGGCGCCGTGAAACTATCCGGACAATCGTGAGTCACGATTCCTATACTGTACCGAAGCCTAACTCAGAACGGCATAGAAAATTGCTGTAATGATAAGCATAATGATGCAGAGTCGCAATCAGAAATGCAATGCACTCGAAAGTGTCTTTGGAATATTCCTGCATTCAACAAATACGCCAGAGAAAGTCATCCAGGCCCTCGCACACATGGGAATCTCGATTTCCCCCTCCGCCATCACCACGGCCATCCACTCCCTATCTGCCGAGACTGCCTACACGCTCCGAGAAATGGGCCAAACATTGCTGGTCGGATATGCATATGACAACTTTGATATTAATTTCCCCACCATCGTTCCAACAATCGAAAAGGCGGCGGACCCCCTCACACATCTGACATCCGGTGCACTCATTTGTCTTGAGCACGGCATCGTCTTGGAAGATCTTGCATGCTCAGAGGAGCTCTGGACCCGGTCAAAGCTGAATCCAACATTGGAGCAGCAGCCTGTGGAGTCTCATGATCTCACGAAACTCTACCCCGAAGCCGATCATCCTTCTGGTCTTACGCGCCGAGAGCGGTTCAATGCAGCTAAATTTAAATCAGATCTCTTCGAGCATGGACCCGATGGCTTTCGCCCTCAATTAAAAATGATGGAACCGCCCGAATCTGTTGAACAAATCCCAGTAGTTCAAATGCGATATGCACCTGCACGTGCCATGGATATTAACCAGTCTACACATACCGGGAACATCAGTGCGATCGGAAATCTCCTCGGCCAGGGTGGAGTAGGACCTGGACTCCCCCCTGAGGATCCCAACGAGACAGATCCTGTCAAAATTGCGCAGCGAAAACGCTTGCGTGGTCTTGTCTCCATTCTCAACTATGTCGTTCTCTTCTTTGGAGATCTAGGAACATTCGAGCGAGTACAGGGCGTGCTCTTACGCCGATCTATCGAGGCTACTCCATGGCTCCGGCACCAATTCATCGTGTTTGTCATGGGCTTCTTCCATTTAAAAATGGCTGCAGCCGACGCAATTTGGAGGATTTTTATTGATCCCAAGGAGGCACGAGTTGACGATACAAGTCTCATGGCATATGTCGCACAGATCCGGCCTCGCGAAACCGGCAAGATAGGTTCGAACCCCGGCTTCAGGCGCATGCACGAAGTTATACGTCATGTTGGAATTATTCTGCGATTGGATGCATGGCGTGTTGAGGCCAAGCGCAGGAATCCTCTCTGGAAATCCCTCAAAGATTTTGTTGACTCAAAGCCCACATCTGCTCAGATCAATGAAATGGCGGAATATCTGGCCGAAAACTATGTCTCTGGAGGTACAGTTGACATATACGCCGTGCGGAGCAGGCCTACCTTTGTCCGTGACAAGCAAAACGAGAACACGAAGATAATGCACCAATATTTTCTGTTGTATGAGGAGCTGTCTTTTGCCATGAATCAGGGAGACATTGGACGACTCGAGACGACCTTCTTACCTTGGAGCTCAATTTTTCGAGCGGTCGGAAAGCACAAATACTCCACCCACATGATAAAATATCTCACAGATGTCCACTTTGTCTATCCACCTAGGCTTGGGTAAATAATTTCCTGCTTCATCTTTTGCACAACATTATTTTAACCCGCTGAATTTATTTTTAGGCGTGCTGTGAGATACAATTCATTGGTCTGTCCCACAGGGAAGGCTAGCGAGTTCCGTGGGGTGGATTGGGTAGAAGAATCACTCATAAATCTCTACACAAAGGTGAGCAACATGAATAAAATCTTGAGTTAAATTGTGAAGGCTTTTTTTAGCACACTTTCGGTGGTAGCGGATCCAACTACACAAAAGCTCGGGTCATTGAAGAGTCCCCGTTAATCAAGATCTATCACAGTTGCCACAGAACTATCGAACGGAATTTCTGCCTAACCTCTCTTACACGTAGACATGCTGCCCCCGACATGACGACGACGTTTGCAAACATGGCCCCAATTGTGGAAGCCAGAGGTGCGAACGAAACAATTCCCGGCAGAGAGTCTGCATATTCCATTCCAGACATGCTAGACCGGGGAGAACACATCCTGTACAATGTTGCAGAGCGATCCGATACAGTTCCAGACGATACTGTAGACCAGGTAATTGAAGAAGACGACTTGCAGGCAGAGCACACATAATTTATGTCTAATGATTTTTACGTTCATTCTGTGCAGTTGAGCTCTAGTGAAAAATAGTGGGAGGTACAAGAGAGAACATACATTACATTGGTAAGGTGATTATGAGTCATGCTGGGAGCCCCCACATTTGAGATTTTATACACGCGGAAGTAAATGAGACGATCCAAACAATGACAAATTATTATGACTACTTGCGAGAACGACCGAAGTCATAAAAATGGGAAGGCGGGAGGGTAGACTGGGCATCGACTATGGGTGGGAACGGAGAATAGAGTGTCTCTGAGCGATGGGAATGAGGATTCCAGACCTGTGGAGTGGCTGGAGTGCGCGCTATGTGATCTGTCAGGTAATCTGGAATCTGCGGATATTGCAGCATTCGGCGCATAGGTGTGGTGGGGAAATGAGGCTCGAGAGAAGGGGGCAGTGTCGAGGACGATGTCGATGCACGTGGCGGCGCAGTTGACCCGCCGCTGTCATCAGTATGGTATGCATTTTTGTATGCGGGCCGTGGTGTGGGGCGTGGTATCGGAGGTGGGAGAAAGGGCATTGTGACTGGTGTGAAAGTCGCGCAGGCGAGGCGGAGGGGTGGAGAACGAAAGGAGAACGGTGAAGAAGGTGTTGCCGAGGTATAGGGTTGGTACAGAGCTCGGGAAGAAGACGATGGAAGAGCGGAGATACGTGGTGAGGGAGGGGTCACATTATTTTGGTCCGCCCAGTCGGCCTCAGGGGACGTAGAGCGACGAGACGACGAGGGGAACAGCAGCGACGATGTGGGGATTACGAGGGTGGAACTTTTGGTTAGAGACTAAGCAGTAGGAATCAGCACCGTGAATTGATATCAAGACGCGATCAAAATTGCGCACCGTTATGACCGGCGAGCCCACATTTGGAGCACTTCCGGGCCTGCACGAGCTTGAGTGACGGCGTCGCAGGGATGTTGTCGTCTCGCGCTGTCAGAGGAGCCGCTGCAGGAAGATCCGGGACCTTGGGAATGGGACGATGAATATTTATCAGGTCAATTACTTCCAGCCCAAATTCGCCCGTTCCTGCCCACCGGGTTTCCTTCATAAGCTGGTCCATTGATTGAATCTTGTACTGATGTGCGCAGTCGACGATACGCTGCAGAACCTCGTTCGACATCACCATGCCTGGACCGTTGTTCTTCAAAACTGCGCGACCAAATTTAGTGACTGTGGCGGCAAGACGGAAATCATGCAATGCGTCGCGCAGAGTCATATCGTCACTCTCCGCCTTGTAGGGTTTTAAGCGAGAACGTGATGGAATGGGGGCTGCTTTCGGGAGGTCTACGATTGCAAAGGACTCGAAGTAGGAGGGCGTGCAGAGCTCACAGCAGATTGGCGGGCTTTTTGATACACAGCGTGGACAGCCGTCCGGCAGATCTGTACGACACGCCTTGTGGTCAGAAGCTAAAGTGATGGGATAAGCACCAGATAGATATACTTTCAGACTTGGCACGCACTTGTTTTGTCACTGCCAAAATAGAGGCGCGGTGGTATCCGGAAGCATTTGATTTGACGACTTTCAGAGCCTGCATTGATCATGTCGTCCAACTCGGGTGAGAGCTCGGTGCCGTCCTTCTTCTTCTTCTTGACGACCACAGACTTGCCTCGCCGATAGGCTGCTCGACGATCTTCCAGCGCTAATGTGGTGTCCTCTGGGTCTGAGTCTTCCGAGGCCAGGTCCAACTCCAGAACGGCAGGCCCCCTCCCAGGCAGTGGGGCAAGCGAAGTCCCTGCAGTGGAAGGATGGGGTGCTGGGTGACGACTGCGAGGTGGGGAGGCGATGAGGCGGGAGCGAAGGTTGGCCAGCGGGGCCAAAGCGGTCGAAGCCGTCACGGCTGCTGATGCTGATGCCGCGACTCCATCGGATCGCGCTTTTTTTGCGGGCGGCAGTGAGTTGTCGTCGTGAGCCCTTTGGGCTCGCTTTCCCAGACTTGACCCAGCCTTCAGTTCCGCCGCACGTTCGTCCCGTTTCACTTTACGCGCGGCCTTTTCTTCCTTCGTCTCATCAAAATACATCGGCTCCACCAAAAATAATGCAATGGCGTCGCATTCGGGATCGCGCGCCGCACGCCCAAATCGCTGCCAGAGCGTACACATGTCACAAGTAGCCCTCCACTGAATCACCAGCGTGATGTCAGGCATATCAATTCCCTTATGCGATCGTTAGTACTTAGATTACAAGAATAAATTTGACACACCATCCCAAATGATTCAGTACAAGCCAGGCCGAAGGTGTGGCCCTCGTTAAACTTATCCGCCTCCTCGGAACGAAACTCCGGCGACATTTCCGAATTAAACCATTTGATTTTATCGCGGTGCTCCAGCGGTAACAAGCTGCGCAGATATTGAGCCGCTGCCAGTGACTCAGTGATGCTGTCGAAAAAAATTGTAAATTTGTAGGGGAGGGGCTTCGAGGGATCCCAGTCCGGCGGAATGAGGAATGTGAGATCCTTGAAGCTATTCAGGGCGTACTTCAGCTTGCGAACGGTGAGGTGAATATTTGACCGGTCATTGGAGCGCATGAAAATCTCAGTCTTGCTCTCGCGCATTCCCAAGATTGCCATAACATCGTGCAGAACGTCGGGGGGAAGAGTCGCTGATGTGATATGGAAGGGGATGTCGTGGGGAATGAAGTTACGGAGCATTCCCGCGGTCTTGTACTCCGGACGAAAATCACCCCATTTGCTGATGCATTGGGCTTCATCCCAAACAACACTGATGACTTTGGACATGAAATCCTTGTCATTCCAGAGCTTGGAAAAGCCACCATCGGGCTTCATAAGTGTCTCGATGTTGGTGACAATGGCCCGATGGCGGCCTTCTGCGATGGCCTGCGAGATCACGTCAAAAGATGTCAGTATCAACGTCGAAATCACCAATAGACAGTTCACACACCTGGAAATTCTCTTCCGTGGCAGTTTCCGCCGTGATACAAATGGCGGAGATCCCCACTTTTGCCAAAGACTCGACATTCTGTTTGCCCAGAATATTAAGCGGTGTTATGACGATTTGGATGCCGTTTTCGATGAATAAAAGGGGCATCCAGAAGGTAAGTGTCTTCCCAGATCCCGTAGCAGCAATAGACGCGACATCCTTGTCGCGCTTGAGGATGGCGCGGACCACTTTAAGTTGCCATAGACATGGCCTGTAGCCGAAGACGGCCTCGACTTTGTCCCGAATTGTACTGAGGAGGATGTCATTGAAGTTATGGGAGGCCATGGACAAAGTTTCGTAGGGTTTGATACGTCGAGAGTGGAGAGCGGGACGCGACGAGGTTTTGTTGACGAAAAGATTGCCCGCCTTTGGCAGCTGATGGCGGTGATCAGGCCGGGTGGCTATGTTGTTTACGTTTGTTAAATGCCAGCCGCCGTGGAGGGGTTGGGTTAAGCGAAGGTCGGAGTTTAGAATTTGACATAATCATGCGACATCAAAATTCTATAATTATCCTACTTACAGATCTCACTTTGCGTCCCACTTCCGCTGTATATTCCCAACCCCGTAACGTGCGGCTGGGTAGGAGACTGGGTTTATAATCGATAGTACCAAATCGATACCGGTATCCTCCGGTATCCGCGAGTACCCGCCTGTACCCGCGCTCAAATTTACCTCGGCTGATTGATCCTCTGATCGGCTGATTCTCTAGCCGTGGGCTAACGGTTTGAACCGGCGTGAAACTTCTGATAGTATGTAGTTGCACAACAGTACTTCCACAGCAGGCGCTACGCCCGGTTCCGGCAGTGGCCAATGGGGCTATTGCTGCGATGATTATTGGTACGCACAGTTGTGGACAAATTGTGGATACTTTTTCAGCACGACGACTCCGGGACTGGTACCGGTTCATTAGAGGGCCTCGGTGGCTCGCTCGGAACGGGGCGCGGGAGTATTCGGCCCAATGCTCTTTACAGACACCGAGTTGCGAGCTTGATCAAAATGCATCGCGCAGCCGGGCCCGAACTCATATACAGTTGTCAAACGCACCCCTGACGGACTCAATTGACACAAGTCGCAGGCGACCAGGGAATCGGGACGACCAAAATGCAGACATGTTCCTCTGTCGACTTGCGATATTTGTTTAATTGCGATTCATGCCGGCACCATGGCTTTAACTTCGAGACTTTTGTCTCCGCGGGTCGCTGTGCTGAATAATCTCCAAACTCACAAGTCGGGAATCTGCGACCAAACGGTCTCCTCAGCAGTCCTCAGCACTGCGGTAACAGCTAACACACAAATCTTGCACGCAACTGAACATTTGATCCGTACAAGAACCCGCGCGGGAATTCGCTTACTTAACCAGATTTACTATCCCCAAAAATTGCCACAACACGCGCCACAGTTGCGCGCAGCGCGCACGCAGTAGCCCCGAGCATAATTGCGAATAAATTTTAGCCTCTCGCTTTTCTCCCTGGAGCAGCGTTAGTTCTTACGCTGGCGCCTCAAACTGGTGCATCAATGTCCTGCTTCTCATGGTATCATGTTCACATGTTTGAATAGTCCCCGGTTATTCAACACAATCGTTCAGTGTTCGCTGGTCGCTCAGTTGAAAGTTCGCGCAGCTCCATCCTTCTCGATTCAGTGTTTTGTTTTTGAGCTGAGTGGTTCCCTGTCTTTGAACGTGTCCTAATTTTACTTCTGAGTGTTGACTTGATTCGGTATGTGAAAGTCCAGGGGCAATACACATTTGTGCCTGTGTAGTCTTCTATTCCTTCTCACATATTTTTCGTTTTTTTTCGGTCAAATGCGTCCTCTCTGATCTGCTCTGATACAGTACGGTTAAATTTGGTTAAGTTCATCAAATATGTTCCTGATCTGCGCCGACTAGGTTACGGTTTTTCATGATTTCCTCCATACTTTCCCATCGTCCGTGATTCATGAGCTTGCAGGACGCGTCGGCAACGCGTCGGAACCGCTAATAGAACCGTTCCTGGATATCGATGGCGTAATATTCATGATCGGTAAGTTTCTCAGTGCCTTTTACTCACCAATTTTGCTTCGCATCGCGGATCGCGGCCGCACCACCGAACTGAACCAGCTAACGTTAGGTTGATCCCACAAGTACTACGTTGTTCCCCCACATATACAAGCAATTCGTAAATGGGGCTTGCAATTGCTTCAGTATTTCGTGTATCCATCTCCAGTTTCAGCGAGTTTCCTGAGTGCTCCTGGAACAGTGTGCAACCCTTGCGCCATCATCCCGATAACCATCATCTACAGTCTTGATCGATTCACAGCATATCAGACGCTCTCACGGACCCCATTTGTCCTTTACTCAACCGAGACCGCCCATCCGGTCCACAGCCGTTGTTCCTGCTTACGACGATGCTTACCGATGTTTTCAAAGGTATATAAAAGTGCTGAATCTAGGAAGGCTAATATTCCCCAGCGACAAGTCATTTTCTGTCTCCTGTGCGTCCATATTCGGACTCAACAATTTGAAACTCATCTTCCTTATCCCACAGAATCAGCCTTTCATTCACCATGTTGTTCATCTCCTCTGTCGTCGCTGCCGTTCTTGCTGCCACCCTCTCGGTTGACGCAGCCCCCGCCACGATACCTCAGCCCCCACGAGTCCCCCTTGTTGCCAATCCGGCTGCGATTGCCTCAGGGCTGAAGATGCAGCCAAGCGTCAACGATCGCTTCCAGAAGTTGTTGTGGGACAGCAATGGAAAACTTCTCACCGGTGACGCTCTTCGCCAGCTCACCGTATTCGACTTCAACAATCAGGCGGTGAACCCTGGCGCCAAGGGTGGTTCCATCCTCCTCGCCACAGTCGATAACTTCCCTATCCTCGAGGAGCTCGGGATCTCTGGCGCGATTTCTCTCGTCGAGCCTTGTGGACTGAATATCCCGCATCTCCATCCCCGTGCGGACGAGTTTTTCACTGTGATCGACGGCATTCTTGACACTGGCTTCGTGATGGAGAAGGGATTCGACGCTGAGGTCAAGACGCGGCTAGGGAAGTACCAAGCAACGGTGTTCCCCATGGGCAGTATCCACTATCAGCAGAATCCCACCTGCTCCCCTGCCGTCTTCGTCGCCTCGCTGAACAGCGAGGATCCCGGCCGTAGCGACATCGCGACCAGCTTCTGGATGCTGCCTCCCGACGTCGTCGACGCCGCTTTGGGTTTCCCGCACACGATTGGGGGCGGAAACATTGACGCTTGGAGGTCACATCTTCCTCTCAATTTGGCCGCAGGAGTGGATAGTTGCCTGAAGGCGTGTGGCCTGTAGGTGTTAATTCCCAGAAACTGGCTGACTGATTTTTCGATCGCACAACACTACACACTCTTTACCCACGAAACACCACACTCGTTATCTACGAAACTAAACTACAACTCTTTCCTCTACTTGAACGGCTTTATAATTTACCAAATAAAACAATAACTTGAGCTCTGTGCCAAATCCAGGTGGAGCCACAAGAAGACGGAGAAAGAGATTCCATAAAACTTAAAAAAATGTTGGCACATCGAGTAGAAGTTCTATGCAACTAACGCATGAACCACTTTCTGGCGGGATAGGGGTCGGAAAAGACTGAAGATCCCTGGCACTCACTTGAAAATTCTGGTGCACTGAAGGAATTTAGCCGCATTCTTGATCCAGTACAATTTATTTTTAGTACGGTGATGCGGAACATGCCGAACACCGCAAAGTTTCCTTCTTTCTTCGTCTCTCTCAGTACCATAACCATGGCAGTTTTCAAGAACAAGTAAACGTTCGTTCATTATTCTACATGTCGCAAATATCCGATTTGGAATACAAGCTTAGATATGAATCTTATGGGCAAAACACGCAGGTTATAGCACCGCGGCCTTATAAGTACTTATAACCCGCCTCTTTTGTCTATAAGGTTCAGAAAGGCACTATCTTGGCTTATGATTCAAGAGCGAATTTTTCGACATTACTGAGTCCCCACTTCTTTGTCCTGTACCCTTGAGGGACAGAACCCTTTTGGAATTATTGACTCTCCGCACTCCGATTATATTGGGGAGAGTTTAGCTGTGCTCTCGAAGCTTCTGTAATTGTACGGAAGGGTGGATGAGAGTAAATCTAATATACGCCCTGTAAGTCTATTCCTCTCAAAACAGTGGACATTACGCGAAACCAGATATATTTCGGAAACTATGAAGATGCTGGAACAGACACGCAATATTTACAACAGGATGCGTGCACGCTCTATTTAATCAAGGTACTGGTCGTGGTACATCTCGAATTCGGAGAGCACGCCCCTCGCTTTGTTGCTGAGATCCGTCCATAGCGTGCTATCTGCGGAATTTTCCACGACGGACAACGGCTGGATGTCGATCCTCTCACCCGTGCACCCTCCGCCGTTTCCCTGGATAGCGCCACCGATCCCACCCCAAATAAAGTGGCCCAATCCTACTCCACCCGAGATGTCCGGGCCGCGTCTATACGCCTCCTCGATGAGCACGTCCGAGCGTGCGTACCACTTCTTGGTGAGGTTACGCACGACCCAAACGCTTTCGATTGGGAAGAGCGTGTCGTTGGCTCCCTGGTGTGTGTACTCAGGGAGAGCGATGTGCTTCAAGTTCGCGAGCGCAAATTCGAGAATCTCGTCTGTCTCCGCATCGGGATATTCCGCGATGAGGTCCGCGGGGAGGTAGTCCTGCGCACGGCCGGCGTATTCGTCCACGATGAGGACGCGATCGCCAGCCCAGTGGCCCAGCGGGACGCGGCCAGGCATCGCTTCCCCGCGCCAGGTCGTTCCACCAATAGCAGCGGGAGGAGCGGGTTCGGTTTGGTTGTCCGATAGAGCGGTAAAGAGCCAAATTATGTCGACTGGCATTCCGTTGGAGATTGCTTCATTGAGCTACCGTACCACGGCGTCAAAATGAGTTTAATGCCACTCGAGGAGTTGGTGAAGCCAGCGCGCACCTTCTACCCGTATCTATTAGTGTCACTGGAATCGACAACTTCGCGTTTGTCTATATTGACGAGGGCAAATTCAGCCATGTACTCGTCGTGCTGGATGTCGTCCTGAGAGTGTGGTGGAAGGTGGAAGACAAAGAAGAAGAACAGATACGATCACGTGGATAATTTGAAACTGCAGTTTATTGAATGGACCATCTGACTGATACGGAACTCGGTGGATGACATTGCACAATTGATTAGACGCGTTTGAACCTTGCACAGTGCATAGGTTCAAACGCGTCTAATAAAATTTCGCTCCTATGGGACTCGGAATCAACATACAAACCCGCCATCGTGTTGGCTGCCTTCCGCTTTGAATGTAAGAAAAATCGTGTATGAAGAATAACTATTTTCGGTGTTGGGGATTACAATCGGGAGGAATCAGTCTACAATTTCTAGGGCATGAATTCACGGCAAAACACGGGAGTTCTTTCCTCCACTAGCGACGTCTGGACATGGCATTCGTGCAGGCCGAACAGAAGCCATCAACGTTGGGAGCTATCTTGGAGTCAGCAGAGTCGCAGTGACCGAATAAATAGCCCAGCATACTGTATTGCTCCGGAAATAGATGACTGATGAGACCGTCGTTAAATTTTTATCAAGAAAGCCAGGCATGGGTGACGTACTACTGGTTGCACGTTCTGGTGCACACAGGAGGCACGCAATTCCTCGGGTGGTTGGGGCTGAACTTGCAGTTGCTGCTTCCGCATGGAACCTGAATTATATCTCAGCGCTGTTGAGGGTACCGGAAAAATTCAATAAATACTTCGACGGGGGGCTGAGAGTAGAGATACATCAGAAAGGAAATTCAAGACGAATGAAGGTATTCACAAGATTCTCAGCGTGTCCGCACCTCAGGTAGAGGTTTCGCACACTGTTCATCGCATGTCTGTGAGACCGTTACCAGCAGGTGGTGTCAATGAATGACTCACTGGCGCCAACGACACATCGTGAATCCGAGCGTGTAGGAAGAAGTGAAGGTGAAGGCTGTTTGTATGAGACAGGTGGTTGCTGAGAGAGAACTAGCCAACGCTACACGTCCTTTAAAGGTCGCCTCCCGCTCCTTGATATCGGTGATGATGAGAATCCCGAAAACAGTCAATTAGAGTACATGCTTGCTGCCGCCTTTAAATTCAGAATTAGAATTTCACGGCAAGAATCCGCCGCTCACAATTTGGTTGCTTCATCGGGACACAGTGTTCGTACATCAGTCGGACAGAGAGATATCCGCACATTCAGTGATATTTCAAATACACATTATCTTAGTTTATCCGCAAGCCTCGGATGCCCAACTGAGCTGCGCTGAGGAGTATCCCGAACGTGCCTGCACTGTGACTCACGAGTGATTCTGTCCGATACGGTCAGTTGACTCAGTTCAGCACGAAAATTAACAACAATAATGCATTGATCCGTCCAGTCGACTTGACGGGGAACCTCGACACGTACATGGCCTGATCGATTCCAATACTTCTCCCAAAATATAATCAATAGAATCTCCCTTTCAAAGTTAAGTTGGTCAGAAGTCAAGCACGCGGATTGTATCCTGAGAAATCGTTCAGAAATAGGCGGCCCAAAGACCATTCTTGGATCAAATCTCACTTGCCGCAAATATATTACCTACCACTGCGTTGGGCGGACTGGCGCATCCACCGATTCCCTCGTACTCGTTTGTGCCAATATCTCAATGAAGGGCAGAATTTACACACATGTTGAGGAGCCAGGAGGAAAAGAAGAACGTATTACGCCCGGTTACTGTGCAGACCTTCGGCAGCTCTTCCACATGGAAGAATTCCCCTACAGTTCTCAAAATTAGCTCAGATATAAGAGGTGGGTGGTTTGGAAATCCCGTACCGATCGGTATGCCCCACAAGCTGCGCCGAGCGATTAGTAACGTGTTTCTGTATCGCAGCAATATTGGGCGGTACTCAAAGAAGGGAATTGCGAATTATCAGCAGCGTGGGTCTGGAGCGCAGATAGCATGCCTGGTGCAGAAACGCACTCTTTTCAAAGGCCAGTGCTACGTCAGCGTAAACATCTCAGTCGAGGCCTATGATCCAATCTAAATGATGAGTTATCCGCAGCTCCCGCTCGATGATCGGTCGCAACAGCAGCGAAGTGGTTATTCTACAGAAGTCGCATTCGAAACGGGTTTGAGAATTCATATCTACCACAGAAAACGCTTCATATCTTCGAACGGCTAGATTCCCGCGGTGTGATGTCGATAACAGGAAAAAATCAGCCGCACGATAATCAAAACACGCATAGCACTGACAAGGTTTCAGGGTTACGATCCAATGCGCGTCCGCTCGGCCTGACCGTCGTCGTAGCATTTCATGATGAATCCCACGCGCAAGAGGAAGATGTCCTCGCGACGGAAGGTTACTCCCAGAGGGCTCACGTAGGCGGCCAGGTCTCGAGCTCCGCCACAGAAAACCTGTGCGTGGTCTAAGGATCTTATGGGAGAACGCGACATCCGGAACGAGAAAAGGTCTAATAGCACGCTGTGTCCGCATATGCCGTGATTGTCTCAATCTGAAAGGACGCCGCATCAGCGTGGACAGCAAAGC
This sequence comes from Mycena rebaudengoi, assembly GCA_029282285.1. Classification (NCBI taxonomy): domain Eukaryota; kingdom Fungi; phylum Basidiomycota; class Agaricomycetes; order Agaricales; family Mycenaceae; genus Mycena; species Mycena rebaudengoi. The sequence goes on from JARJCX010000248.1 coordinate 49,156, forward strand.
GACCGGACAGAGGACTCTGAACTCCACTCCGAGGGCGCCGGATCGATTTAATGTAGGTTTGGAATCAGCACGAGCCCGGAGGATATTGATCCATGGGGAGTACTTGAACGGGATATCTATCACCAAGACTTTCGTCGACAACAAATTCATTACGCACTTGTTGTAAAACACGCCGTACTCGAGGACTGCTACAGGACGAACCGTCCCACTGCGTACCCGAGTGGGCGTTGATGTGGTGTGGTCCCTGGCAAGGCCCGGCAGGATTCAAGTGTTTCGAGCAAGTTATTTTCAAGTCCCACCCGATGGAAACGACAACAAAAACGACAGAAACATAAAATGGACGGCTTCACCAGTTCAGCAATGATCGAAAAGCCAGATACGATTTATTACCCCACTTATGAGCCGCGGTATGCGGAACTTTGCATTTGTCAATGGATTAAGACCAGAGCTCACCCCACAGAAAAAAAAAAGGAAAAATTTGTGGAGGATGTGGGATGGTGATCGAAGATAGAAGCAATTTTTGTGACCATTTCCAGGGAAAATTGGGCAAAACACAAAGAACTGTCTCGTCTAGCCCAGAATAATTCGAACGACGGAACTTTGGATCGAAGTTCACGCCAGAGACTTGGTAGAAGTGCTCCTTAGAGCGGCAGAGGGAGTGGGTATGGCTTATGAGCCGGGAGAACCTCGGATTGAGGCGATGTCGCGGTCAGATGAAGGTTTAAAGAAGAAAAGTTCTTTGTTTGTTCTTGTCCTCTGAGGACAAGAACAAACAAAGAACTTCTCCTCAGCCAACCTCAGCGTGATCATATGATCTCTTTGGCCGGCCCGCTCAAAGCCCGTCATCCTGCCTTGCCCTATAACGACGCTGCGACCCTCCATCGCGTTGCGCTCCATTCAAGAGGTGGGCATACACCCGAGTGTAAGGCGGCATATCCACCTATCTATTTCTCTCCCATCGCCGCACTCGGAGCCTCCGGTTGTGCCTCAGGCTCCACGACTCACCTGGTGGGTCTACTGTCTCCCAGTCCTACCTTCAGCCCCGCTTACAGCTTGATTTCTCCGGGTAAATCCAGCTACAACTGTGATATTTTCACTCTGTCTGTGAATCTTCTGATTAACAGGGCCATTTACCAAGCAGAATGGAAGGCCACACCGCGAGCCACTGTAAACGCGTCTTGAAAATAAAAGGTCTGAATGTGCGAAGGACTGCGACAGACAACAACCCATCGACGTTCGCGGGGTGACTGATAGCAAGATTGACGGAACTTTCGAGCCTGGCAAAGAGAGGTGTCTTCTTGCTGCTGATTAAGCAGGATTCCAGATATTTCAAAGGAAATCCGGAATGTATGTGCAAATGCCTCCAGAACTCGGCATTGTCCAGTAAAATTGCTCTCCACTTGGAGCAGAAATGACTTATAATGAACCTATCAAAAAAAAGGACCGATAAAACTCGCGCGCGCCGCCATGGGTAACATGAGTCGTATTATGAGAAGTATCAGCTCGTATGGCAGACAGTGAATTATCAGTCTCCTATTGATTCACCATGAGTTGTTTGATACACCGATCCTGGCGTACCCACCTCTCGTTCGAGCTTCTCTCAGCGACGTTCGACTGTCCTCTGATGAGTGATATAGAATCGGGTTGCGGTGATCTAGCCGGAAACCATGTTATTTGACTTCATGATATGCTGGGTTCTCACCTATGAGATCCGTTGAGTCAAGACGAAGCCATCACCTTGCTTGTCTAGGTCTCCCTCCGTTCAAATTATCTAATCGCTATCAATCTTGACAAAACAAAATATAACCAAACCAGAAAATCCCATAAATCGAGAAAAAAATTATTGCCGCAATAAAAAAAGTCGAGCGTGGCGCGTGACTGTCGAATTGAATGTAATAGTACAGTACTACTCTGGCTTCAACCGTCGATATGGCTTACTGCCAAAACCAAATAACCTCCAAATACTATTCTGGCTCTAACTAATTTACGATCTGAGTAAGTACACATACGAGTTCCCATACCTCTGATCATTGATGCCATCGTTTTTGCCTACCCCCAAGCAAGGTTACAGACGCCGTTGGCGGCCCCCTGTGGTGGATCTTGGATGGAACAATGGTTTCTTCGAACGGAGAGCACGGACTTACACAGATTGCTTAGGAAAAAAATTACATGATTTGCTTGGCGACAATAGCCAAGAAAAAAATACGAGAATTTGGTCTCGTAAATTTCGCCGTATTGTTTATCGCTTTCATCTGCGAAGCACCACCTCGGGACAGGACTCATACTGCCATGTGACGCAATGGCCCACAAGCCAAGTCTTGCCTGACCCTGGGCCCGACTTTTGCGTGTTTCCCCCAGTCACGGAAGTTGATATTCACCGACTATTTTTTTCTGTAGCGCCTCCGTCAAACTCTCCGATGAATTCTATTTGGCCTGGGCATCCAATCATAGCGCCGGTTCCTCAATTAAGTGGGCATTTTAATTAGCTACACTTCTTTAAGTATCCCAAACCAAATACTTTGGCCTGAAATTCAATTAGATATATCTGATTTGGAACTTAGCTAAATCTAATCTTATTTCTTTTACGATACTTGGAGAAGTGTAGCTAACTAAAATTCCCAGTTAATCCATGAACCAACACTCTGATTGGCTGCTTGGGAATTAAGTGAGCATTTTATTTAGCTACACTTCTCCAAGTATAGTAAAAGAAAAGAAAAAAAGATTTGGTTGAGTTCTAAATCAGATATATTGAATTCAGTTTTGGGCCAAACTATTTGTTTTGGGATACTTAGAGAAGTGTAGCTAAATAAAATGCCCACTTAATTGAGGAACCAGCACTGTGAATCCTAGGTTCGGATCAAGCTGCCGACCATTGTTTGTTTTTAGCTGCTTGTTGATGCGGGTCAGGTTTTTGGTCAAACAATGGAAGGGGCTTGTGCCAAGATCAAGAATTTGGGCAGGACCTTCGTCGCGCTCTGGAGTCATCCAATATGCGTCAACCGCTAGACACCGGAGACAAACTTCTTCATTTTCATGAAACTTAGATATTGGCTGGTTTATATTTAAAATATATTCTCTGTAGAAATAGAAAAGCGCCACACACCGTCGGACTTTGCGAATTTGTTCATCACTATGTCACTCGCGTCTAAAGCCTGAAAATAATCAGATAAGGCCCTCAATATTATCCAATAGTCCTTACACTTCATTTCACACCTTTAAACCAATATTATTCTCCTGGATGCCACCGCACGACGCGACTTTGTGTGGTGAGCCTGAAACTATGATGGCATTGCCCAATTGGGAATGATGCGCAAAGGCGCGCTTTTTTCTTTTAAATTCTGCCTCATACCTCCACCGGCTCCGAAAACACAATAGAAACGTGTCCCTAATTTTTTGCTGAGGTCTCTCAGCACTCCGAGACGCCACTTCAGAAAAAATCCTTGTCACATATTGTGACACTCATCATAAAGAACTGGATACTTGTTTCTAACGCGTTGGAAGACCTAGACAGACTTATTGGGGAGGTAAGATTAAAGTATTCATGCATTAGAGTCAATTGAGGCGATAAAATCTGAGATTTGAAGCCACATACTATTTAGATTGCGATAACTTACTGAGAACCATGTGAGGGATCAATTACACTTTGGGCTTGGTGGGACTAGACTCGAGGCAGACGCTTTTCGTGCCAACTTAAAATTGATGACAGTCGATCAATACGCGGGCGGAAAAGCGACTGGAGCATTCTAACCGGTAGCTAGTACGACCGGGAGTTGCCGTGGTCGGTTGTTTTGACTTAGAAAAATTTCGCGAAATTGAAAATTCAAACATTTTTAATCAAAATTCTGAAGAGACAGTTATGTTCTAAACCATTATACATGCTTAAGCAACTGTTCTCCATTACCAAAAGTGAAGAAATGAAAGTACTATTTCGACAAAAAGGTAGAATGCAAGGTCGCGTGTCGGAGGCATGTGATAGCTATGTCATAGATGCGAAAACACCCGATAGTCCCGATGCGGAACGGGGTTTCTCCGGCGGGTTTTATCCTCCCTTCAGTGCCTTCAGTTTTGGAGGCATTCTCATGAAACCTAATAGACTGTTCTGGCGAAACACTTCCGCAAATAATTGTCTCTTTGCAATTCTCATCGCAACAGTTTGAGTTTTCGCTTTCACGAAATTTTTCTAAGTCAAAACAACCGACCACGGCAACTCCCGGTCGTACTAGCTACCGGTTAGAATACTCCAGCCGCTTCGCCAACACCGTTTGATCGACTGTCATCAAAGTCCAGTGTTGTGCGTCTGCGGCTGGGTTCGAGCCTATGGTGGGACATTGTATAAACCCCTGGTCTTTGGGGAATGTAGATTATAGGCATGTAATGAACGACTTTCCCTCTCAAAGTTGTCGGTGGTGGCATGAATAATTGTGCAAGTGTAACTCAAATGTCCTTACTGTTTGTTTTAGTTTGTCCCAAGCCTCTCTCCGAGATAGACCGGCTATCCGGTCCGGAGAGAGGGTTGATCCGAACCTATTTGAATCCTGCGGTTCGTTCTAGGTTCGGATCAACCCTCTCTCCGGACCGGTCAACTCTTCCGTTGTTTGACCCTAGACTCTGCCCGCATCAACAAACAATCGATCGGAGAGGCTTGATCCGAACCTAGGTTCGTTCCCTTTTCCCAGAACACACACACACACATCGTCTCACGGTCTCTTTTTTTCTCTCCCCCATGGCCCCGTTGGTGACTCGTTGCGGAAAGCCTCTCAAACTGCTGCTGCTTCTTCTTCCCACGCTCCAGTTGAATCAACAATTCGATCCTTTTTCGGTCACCAGACTCCAGAGACGTAGTATTGAATATCCTTTCTCTACTAATCTATCCGGCAGTCGCGCTCCTCCATTGGCGTCTATACATTGTTTTCCGGCGCCCCTTCCCTGCAGCTTGCTTGACGGAGAACCTCCTTATCCTGCTTCTACCACTTCCCTGCCCGTTCATTCAGGTAATTCCTAGCAGCGCAGATCCCGTCTACCCTCCCACCTCTTCATTGTTGATCTCGCGCTCGTGTATTCGCTAGTCGCACATCAACAGATCTGTGTTGTCCGCCCGCGCCCACTTCCCATTTCCACATCGTGTGGCTATTTACTTTGGAAGTACGATGGGATTAAAAGCAATCGTCACCTTTAGATCTGCGCTCTAAATTAACTCGTTGGTCCTCCCCAACGCCGTTGTTGTTCTATGGTGCTATCAACGCCGTTGATCAGAAGAAGAAATCCTAGTACTCGGGTTTTAAAGATACAAAGTCCGCCTCACCCACGCTGTCTGTCACACTGTCAAGAAGAATCCAGGGGCCCGGGCAGTCCTTCGAAGCTGTGCCTATTCTTGAACCCACGACTGAGCTGACCGAGCCAAGCCACCCATGGTATCGTCGGCCGCCGGCACAAATACAGACTGTTACAGATTCCTGAGCCTTACCATTTTTCAAAATCCGGGTGCCGAGATGTGTCCACCTCTGCTACGCAATCTGTCTCGAATGCCGTCAAAGAATCCGGTCCTGTGCAATGCTGGTCCCGGGGAATCATCCCCGGATGTCTGGACCAATCGCAGTCGTTGTATCCAAAACTGCCGGTCCATATTATTGGAACATACTGTATGGTTGATTGTGGCTCGGCTGGGTGGAACTTCGGAGGTGCTGCTCAAATAGCGCTTAAAAAGGCTAAGGCGGCGCTGGATTGTGCTGCGTTACCCTTTGATCCCATAAGAGCATGGATGGACCGTACTTCTTCATCTCTGCTTGCCAAGTGTTGAACAAATTCCAGTCACCTAGCCATTTCATCACATATTTCCCGTTAGTGGCATGAGTTCCGTGTTGCTGTCTTTCAATTATCTCCTGATAAGGTTTTCAGATAGATGCTTTAACATATGGTCGGTCCCCAATCTCAACGGTTTTAACGACATTGTTGAATTCCTGCAGGGGTCTATTCGGCCCTCTTCTTCCAGTCTGTTCATGTGCTGTGCTCGCGTCGAAAACTTCATTACAAATTTCATCTGGGCTGCATGATCCTCCTTTTCCTCCTCTCGACCATCCACATCGCGCTCGCCTACACATGGGCCTTCATCACAGATCGCGCGCAGACCGGGATATATGAATTGTTCTCCCTGAACAACCCCCTCCCGGTGTTGTACGGCCCTGACGATCCCGCCATCGTCCGTCGACTCGGCATGCTCATCAAAATTAGGTATACTCTAACAAAGTGAGTCTACCTAAATTTCTTCAAGGACAGAGACATTGACCACCGAAGTGCCATCGCAGACGGCATCATTGTAAGTTACGTCCATATCCTCACAGGCGAATAACGAGTTATTTCAACAGATTTATCGATGTTACGTGATATGGGGGTACAATTGACGACCAGTCGCTTTCCCTGCTTTCGCCTATGCTTGTACGCTCGGTGCGTGTCTTCCAGTGGTATTGGATACCGCCGCTAACTTATCGCCATGTCAGTCGGGGGCATACTCGGTATAATCCCACTCTCCGGGACTTCTGAACGCGCGGCCACGGCAGTGTGCATGGCCACAATATTCTGCACGAATGTTCTCGCTGCGTCATTGGCGGGTGAGCAATAAGATGACAATGAACCACACGTGCTGATGCAGCTCTTCGATTCAGCCGGACGAATTTGGTACCTTTCTCGACGAATTGCCAGGCTTCTGGGGAAAAACTCGCGAAAGAAATATATGGATTTGACGGCCATTCTGTGAGTGTTTTGTAAGGAGTGATTTGCATTAATTAATTTTTCGTGCTCTAGGCTCGAAAGCGGGCTGATATATCCGGCCGCCCTGGCCATCTCTGTCGGGATTTTCCTATCGCCCGCGACGTCGACAGCTTCGATTTTAATATGCATTGCTGCGTGCTATCACATAGTCGTACGCATTGAATCCCATACCAATTATTATACAATATGCTCATTGTCAACAAACACAGGGAATCGTGCCGACGCTCATCATAGTACGCGTCAGATTGGGAGTGAGCACCGATGATGTGGATAAGAGCACTCTTGGGGAGACCACAGACCAGAGAGGAGCTCTCACGACAATGGAATTTCAAGTTCAGGCGACGAGAGAGGCATCCCAAGAAAGTTTGAGTGATCCCAACGTTGTCTAAGTTGGATGGTAAGGATGTTGTTTGTGATTCGATAACACCGAGAGCGATGCGAGAATGACGATATTGAGTAAATTTGTGTATCGTTTTTATAACACTACATTGAAATCTCAGCGATATATGGTGCGCCAGCATGATCAACATAGATCCGGCGCCAAAGGATGAACCTTCTGCAGCGTCTACGCCAAAGCTACGCTCTCCGACCCGTCGGCGCACCGTGTGCATATCATACCAGCGCAATATAAGGCGGAATCGGGTAGTAGACGGTATATACGCGGTGAGTGCCAACCTGCAAGAGTTGAGTGAGGAAGTGCGATGGCAAGCGCGCTTCGATACACAGCGGCGGACATACGCCCGGTAACCAGGCCACGGGCAAGGAGGTGATGAGGAGCGCGCGCGCCAGCCGCGACCGGCGCTTTATTCGGGGGGGTGGACGAAGGAGAATCGCTAGCAAAGACCAGGCAGATTCGCCTCGGGAGAGAGCAGGTATCGGCGCGGAGAAGAACAGTGTAAGACTATGCGTACCTTGTATCTTCGATCGCGAATACATCCCATAAAACAATCCCTTCTCCATAAGTGTAGCGTCGGCGTGCAAACGAAGAGAAGACAAATGTGGTGGGGGCGGAATACTAGGTGTCCCGGTGCGATTTCTTCCGATCTTGGCAATGAGGTTCTGAGGGATGATATCACGAGCACGTCGTGAGGTTGGCGCACAGCAGGTGAGGACGTACCGCCGAGAATCCGCAACGCTGTCCACCGGCGCACGCGCGCATGGGGCGTGCAACGTGCCGACACACGTGCGTCTAGCGCGTCGAGCGTACGACGTCTACCAGTCGATGAGTACATATAAAGCAAGATATTAACAGCTCACCGTACCCAACGTCGCCGTGGATACCCCCCGCAGTAAGGATATCGCGCAGAAATGGGAATATTTGTAAATACTCCGGGTGACGATTCCACATCCATATTATATCCTGAGCCACAATATCGTGAGCGCGCGCGCTGCGGGAACTCTGCGCGCGAAGAATGTAGTGAGGAGAATGTACGTGGGCATCGCGCGTACCGCGGTGGCAAGAGTGTGCGCAGATGTAGAATGCCCGCGCCGCTCCGGAGGTGGGTAACGCGCAGGAAGGCGGCAGGCGGTGTATTTGTTGGATCGTAGGATGGCGAAGGCTTTAGAGAAGAGCGCCGTCGTGGATTAGGGCAGGCGTCGGCGCAGCAAGCGCGCGCTGAGTCGTATGACTAAAAGCTACGCCAGGCGCTGGAGCTAGAGGAATTGAATAGCAAAGGTGCGGTGGGACGTACCACTGCGCGCCCATCCTTTCTCTTCAAACTCGTAACCATGATCCCGCTGCGCCGACGCCGGTCGCTCTTTTGCCCTTTCTACGGGACGTCAATGGCGAAAGCAGCGCTTGCAGACTGCAGTGGAGGGGGTGCGCCAAGTACACTTCCAAACCGCAAGGACGAATTTCGCGGTAGCGCTAGGGGATGCGTTCTAGCACTAACTCGTAAAAAGTCTAGAGCATTTTCTGGGAGCCAAACGTCCGTGGGGCGATGCCATGATGGAGAGCGATGAGAGAGTTGAAGGCCTGAGCCGACGCGGCGATCAGAGCCAAGCTTGCGCAAACATATCCCTCTTTCTTTACTACTGTACTATTTCGCTCAATTCTCCTGTCACACGTCACAGGGGCCGAAATTTTCGAAATTTTTTGAGCGGTCACAGGTCACCGAGGCGATTTTCGAATATACTCAAAATGTCACAAAATAGCTCGGAAAATGCCCGAAAAATCCAATTTTTGCGCGCGCAAGCGCGTGGAGTGCTTCTGGGGAGCGGCACCGTAACTGACATTGAATTGATGTCCTCTTCACAAAATCATTCATGCGGCCTCAACCATCCATGATAAAGTCTCAAGTTAGGTGAGAGATCTGTCTGCATTCATCGTCTCCGGGTATTGTCTGGGACGCAATTTTTTATTTTCAGTTTGTTGTTCCCATCTGAATTTATTTCTTCGGTTCACACGCACACAATTTTACTTCCGCTTTCCCTCGAGCTGTTGCGCATTTGACTTTTGCTTGCTCATTTAGTTTCTTTACTGTAATGTAACTCACAAAAAAGCTCTGTGAATGCGTGTAGGATGTGTCCCGCTAAAATTGGGGAGATTTTCGAAAAAAAAAATTGTGTCACGGCCCACCCGGGCGATTTTCGAAATCTAAAGTTCGAATGGGCGGGTCACAGGTCACAGCCGGGGAGAATTGAGCGAAATAGTACAGTACCACGCACACCGGTCGCCAATTCAATGCAGACTAGCACTATGTACTCCGGAATTTGCTCTAGTCCCGCCATATGCATGCCCTCAGACCAGTTGGGAAGCGGCTCTGGGTGGGTCGCCCGATTCCCTCGTTCTAAGTTATCGTTCTCCACCAATTCTCCACCGCACTTCATCCTTTGACGCCTGATCTGTGTTTTATCCTCGTTTCTTGACTCAATTACTCAATCCATCTGTTTTTTCACCTCTGTGCTGGAGAGACATATTTCGCGTCGTGGCTGCACTTTGCACCCTGCTTTATTAATTACATCCCATGGCTCGAGCCAAGCTTGGGGATTGGTGCAGCAAAATTAACGACTTGGCAAAGATTCAATTTGCGGGAGGCACGCGCCCCTGTCTTTTTTTTCCTTCGTGTTATTTGCCGGCGCCCCAGCTCTGTTGCGCGGTGCTCCCGGAAATTGCAGTGGCTTGCCGGAGCATAACTTCGGCGACCTTGGCGACGCAATGGCACATGCATTACACACCAAATGGACGCGGTATTCACAGAACTGAATTCAAACTCGGCACGGCACGGCATTCATATGGCGGTAAATTTGTACATTTAATCCTCCGCTACTTTTTTTGCACTTTTTCCAAATTTCCCGCTGCTATTCGAGTTTTGAGCCCATTCCCCGCTACTTTGAAAGTTCAAAAAGTTCAAAAAAAAGTGCCGCGAAAAGTAGCAAATCCCGCTACTTTTTTTCTTGACCAACATCATCCCGCTACTTTGAGGTTTTTTTTTTTTTTGGCCCGCTATATGTCTACATGTAATCAAACATCATCCCCATTTATCACGTTACAGACGTTGCAAAAATCAATCGCCACGCGCGAGGGTTTTTCCTTTTTTTTTTTTTTTCAAAAACATCAAATGGCCCTATTGTGTTCAAGAAGTACTAAAGTACTTCGTGGTTCGGTTTTGGGTGCCCTACTTCATTTGCAAGGACTGACGAGCAGTGCCATCAAATTTGAGCGTGTGTTATTTCGGGTTGCCGGCGATCGCCGACTCGGCCCATCCACCAATATGACTGCAGTACATACGAGCTCGTCGTCGGCACCCAACCTCACCCAATTTTTCGTCCCAGAACTGACGGACAATGTCGCACATCACACTAACTGGTAGAAATGAATTTTGTTTGTGCAGTTGCTTGTCCCACTCAATTGCTCAAATGTCTGAGCTTCTCTGAGACTGGTGAAAAAACACCTGAATTCCTGAGTGCTAACCCAGTGTTTTAATCAAGTTGCATCTACGGTTGAACCTGCTCACCCAGTTTTTCAACGGTACACAGTGTGGTCAGCCAGGTGTTTGATTATGCTCTATTCCACAGCCAGTCAGCCAGTCTGCACAATTAATTTCAGCAACAGAATAAAATGTGGCTTTTGGCTTGTTCAGTTACTGATCAACTTGGTCCCAATATTATGATTGAATAATCTTAATATAATGTAATTTAATGGTTCATAATATCTGGGGCTAATATTACGAGCGATCATGTATTTAATCGTAATCCTGCCATTAAATAAGATTATATTTGAATATAATCATAATCTTGGCCAGCCTTACCCCAAACGTCGTGTCTAGCGTCTGCCGCGCGCGCCGCCCCGAGAAGAGGCAGTTGGCAGACGGTTGCGTCGGCAGCGGGGCGGGCTTGGCGTCACTGGTCGCCTGTGTGGCTTCGTGACCGCGAAGAGGGCGGCGCGTTGTTGAAACGCCTTGGAGAGAAGGGTGGGGTATGAACCTATCGCTAGTACTGCAACGCCGTGAATGCGGGGGATGAAGGGCCTTGAGCCGGACTTTCAAGTCGCGAGCATGAGCTTATTATGAAATGAAGGACCCACCCAGGGAGAATGGCACAAGACATATGGGTCCCGCTGAGCTGACTGAATTCGAGGAGGGAAGCGACGTCCACGGCAAGATCTTCAAGTCGTACAGCGAGCTCGGGAAATGGAAGAAAGTATAGAGGAACTATGTTCTTATGTTACGGAAAAAAGTCCAAATTCTAGAGAGACAAACGAGGTACGAGTCTGACTTTCCACGCATGCGACGGCTCAATGGTGCCCACGCCAATCCTCTCCGTCTTAACGAGGCGCGGAAACGGCGTGACGGGTTCTACGGGGACAAATCAGCAGTGCTCGCGACGAAATGCAGGGCTGGCACCCACCGACGTCGTACCGCTCGAGCATCGCGAGCGTCAGCATCTTGATCTCAGTGTACGCAAACGCCTTGCCCACGCACTGCCGCATGTCAGTGCGCCGTCGATATAGCTTACTAGTGAGCACTGACCGGCCGCAATCCGCCTCCAAACGCCATGTACAGTTGCCCGTTGACGTCCTCGCCAGGAACAGGCTTCAGGCGGTCCCAGATAAACTCCTCCGGGTTCTCGAACCGCCGGTGCATCGACCAGCTCGTGCACATCATCAGATCGCCCTTGCGCACCCGCACGGGTCCGAAGCTGCCCTCAATGACCGTCGCGCGCGCGGCGGGACGCACGATCGAGCCGAGCATCGTCAGGCGGGTCGCCTCCTGCGCGACCCACTGCGCGGACGGGGCGCCGATTTCGTACAGGTCCTCCTTCTCGAGGCTCTTGTCGGCCATCGTGAGCTCGCTGCGTAGGCGCGCGGCAAGCGCGGGGTCGTTGTAGATGAAGGCCATCGCCCAGGAGCTGACGGGCGCAACATTCGCAGCCGCCGCCCACATGAAGCCAAGCGCAACGAACTTGACGCGCAGGTGGAACGGCATGCCGAGCCGCTCGAGGTCGTTCCACTGCTTTTGGATCACCGGTTCGGTCTCGAGGATGTTGTCTTTGAGATAATTTCCAACAAGCTCCTGGAGCACGCGGAGGCCCTCCACGGCGGCGTCGTCCTTGGTGCCTGACATGAGATTCTGCAGGCCGCGGTCCCAGGCTTCGAAGGGCAGAAGCGCTTTGTCGGCGGGGAAGTTCCTACCGAAGATGGCGCGTCTCAAAGAACCGAGCTTCAGTAAGAAGAAAATGCGGCGGTGAGAGCTGACCGGACTCACAGCGTGCACTTGAAGATGGTTTCGCGCATGAGCGGGATCAAGTCGACGACGCCGCAGTCCTTGAAGCCGTCGATTGTGGTGATGAGATGTTCCATAAACCCAGTGCGCAGGTGCGCGAGGGGTCTGCCGGTGAGCTGCGTATGGAGAACTCGCACACATGCAGCTTCCTCCTCTGCAGTCGTCCCACGGTCAGCACCGAAGAAACGCTTCTGAACTTCGACCTGGTATATTTCTCAGTAAACAAGGCAAGAAACAGAAAGGCAGGCGCGTTTTCTCACCATAATCTGGTTGGCGCCAAAATCCTTTGAGGAGACTACAGTCCTGTGGACCTCAAGATCCTCCGAGAAGACAAACCGCTGGCCGGCAGCATACGTAGCAAAGGTGAGACCGTGTTTCTTGTAGTTCGTGACTGCGAACTGCTCCATTTTGCGCATTTGGAGGCCAGCACCAAGCCATGGAATCCAGCCTGCTTCCAGAGGGGGCTCGTCTGCATACGAGCGTCGCGTGACCAGGATGTGCCAGGCGAAGGCAAAGCTTGGTATTGCCAGCAGTGCTGAAACCGCATACGGCGAGTACTCACAAAGATCATCGACAAGGGTCATGGTCAATGCGAAGGAACCTGAAAGGTGGGTAAATCAGCCGTATTTATGGATGAAACAATATTAACCCAGACCATGCGAAATCTAATCTCGGCTCCAGATGTTAGGGGAATCAGCGTTGGAATCTGAGGTAACCGCTCTAACGTTCCCCCATCATTTTTTCATCAATTTCTGCCTCGGAACAATTTCCATCTCGTTCGAAATACATCTCTACCGCGAGCGCAGCGAGCGACTGCTATAACGTCGGGAAACGAGACTAAATCCCCTGCGCAGTAGCCGAAAGATTAATGTCGGCTCCAGTGGCGGAGTTCCAAATTTGAGGCAGAAAAATGAAAAAGATGGGCGGAGCGTTGGCGGAGCGCTCACGTTATAGGGCAGTTCGACTAAATTTGTTGCGGGCAAAAAAATAATGATCCGTCTCCAGGTTTTCGGAAACAGCTGTAACAGCTGTAACCAAGGCTAATTTCAAAAGGTGTTTAACGAGATAAGATAGATGTCGCGCCGCGCTATGTCATGTCTCTCGCTGGTGCGAAAAATTATACCAAGATTATACTGCGGCTTTCCGGAGTTTCAACCCGAGGATAAGAACTTGAGAACTGTTGGTGGCAACAGGATGCGGTTCGAGCTGAGACTGGCATGTCTATAAGTAGTTGCCAGGGACGACGAAAGCGAACACAAACGTGTCAATAGGGAAGAGTGTGAAACAGGGGAAACAGATTCGATTGTGTCGGATGTGCGTAGGCAGGCACCAGCGCACCAATTACACAAGTTCCATTTGCGGCCTTCTTTCGACCACCTGTATGTATAGCCCAACAACCATCGCTAGTTAGCGGGGGAGCCTAGGGGAGCCTCATATGGTATCCCTTGCTAACTCATGGCGGTTTGAGCGGCAGCCTACTGACGCATTAAAAACGCATTAGTTCCCGCTCGGCTTACTATACAGGTGAAGTAGAGTTATTTATGCCCAGGGCGTCTTGGAAATATATTCAAATGACATTATTACGACGCGTTACTGAAACTTAGGACGATGCACAATGTTTCTCCATTTCGTCCCAAGGAATCGGCCGAACATAACACTGGACGGGATGGAAGGTAACGGTTTCATGCGCCCGCCATGTATTCAATTCCTGAGGAATTGCGTCGAAGAAAAAGTTGAGTTGCATCATCACGATAAACAGACGCAGCTCGGTGAGCTGAAAAGAAAGAAGAATTGTTAGAGGAGAAAGCGGAGCACATGGGGTCCGAGGGACTTACAGCGAGTTTCTGTCCGAAGCAGCCGCGAAAGCCAAATGAGAACGGCATATACGGCCCCGCGTTGGCATCGAACGACCCATCAGGCGTCAGCCAGCGCTCCGGGTTGAACAGATGCACGTCCGAGGACGACCAATACCCGGTCTTTCTGCCGCGCTGGCTGGACGCGCTACGCACCGTGTCGAGTCCGTCGGCGACATCCTTGGAGCCGTCGCTCTCTAGCTGCTGCACCATCCCGATGGGAATCAGAACCTGCGTACCCTTAGGTATTGGGTATCCCAGCAAGACCGTATCGCAAGTCGTGTCGCGCGATACAGCCGACGCGGTGCGCGAGCAGCGCAATATTTCGTGGATAACGGCGGTGAGATATGGGACTTTGGACTCGTCCGAGATCTCAGCATAGGTCGGTGGGCGCGTCTCGAGACCGGGGAGGTTGTTGAGCAATTCTGCGCGAAGCTTGTGTTGAACCAATGGGTGTTTGCATAAAAGCTTAACGCCCCACTGCATCGTAGTAGCGGTAGCTAAAATCATTGTCAGTCAATCTTCGAACTTCGAAGTTGAACACAACGCACTCTCAGATCCACCGAGTGCAAAAACCAACAGCTCGTCGATAATTTCGGCCTCGGTGAGGGCTTCCGTGCCCCGCAACTGATCCTCCCTCTCTTTGTCCAAGATCATATCGAGTACGTTGTCGGCTACGTTGGCAGCAGGTTTGTCCGCATCCTTTGCGTCCAAACTATAATTCGCGCGCGCGGCGTACAGTCGGTTCTTGAGAAATTTGTGCGAGCTGGTGAGTGCGTTGCGCCATTTGCGGTTGAAGTTTCGCGTCAACCAAGGAAGAAAGCTGGGCGCTGGAAACAGGACTCCGTCGCCGATCGTATCCAGCAACACTTGGAGATCAGAAACGAGCTTGGGAACTTCTGGGCGAGCCGAGGGTCCCGCGGAGAGATTGGCCTCGAGATAATCCAAGGAGGTTTGGACGCCGCTGAAGGAAGCACCGGTACCGAACGCGATGGATGCGATCACGTCTATAGTTGCGAATCGGATATCATCATAAACGTCGATGGCGACGTCGGGTCCTGCTCCGAGTCGCTTGGAAGCCACAGCCCAAAGGTCAACAAGCGCTTGCATCAAGTCAACCATCCTTGGCATCATACGGGCCAAGTATGGGTTGGTCATGGTAATTCCGAGGCTGTAAAAACAGAATTTAGGACAGGGACGAGACCAAAGATTCCATTGGAAATTTACTATCGCTTGTGGTGCTTGAACTCGTCGTTCGTTGGAAGGGCAATCATTCCATGAGGGACTGTGGCCTCGAAACTAACACAACGTAAGTATTAGAGCCCAATCAATCTGTGAAGACGAACAGAGCGGTGATTGATTTCGACCGAGCAAACTCGGCGGCTCGGTTGACTAGAACATCTTGAATCTCCTGTGAGTCCTGGGGATTAAACGAATGAGTGTAGTCACTTGAGCAGTAATCAAGACGTACTGCGAGAATAACAATTGCCTGTCCAAATCCAAATAGTCTACTAGCCCAGGATGCACCGAGTCCAATGATAACCGATAGGCTAATATCAGCCACGATGCTGGCGAAAGACAAGATTGTGTCAAACACACCTGGGAAACCGGTCCGAGTCGCATTGCAGTGTCATCGAACGCAAAGGTGAGGGAGCCCTTCTCCTTGGCCTGCCGTGCAAGGAAGGGGATATCGCCCGTAAACCACTCGAGCTTGTTGTGGGGGATGAGAGGTAGGGGTGTCGGTTTTCCAACTTGATAAATAGCAAATGAAAGAGCGAGAACGATAGAGGCGCCGATGGCGAAGGTGGTGGAATCCATAGAGCAGTCGCGTTAGGTAAAGCAAGAGGTATGAAATACGCTGCTAAGGTACTTAGGCGGAACGCAAGTCCTTGATGACAGTAACATCAGCCATCACCGGCAAGCTCTGGCATCAAGCCTGAGCCAGGCAATCTTGATGCGCGGCGTCCAATGAGAGTTCAATGTTCGAGACTATCTCAGTAACCCAGACGCTCCGGTCTGATCCGTCGGAGAGATCAGACCTGAAGCTTAGAGCTACGAGTTCCGCCAAAGTTCCGCGAGTGAAAATAGAATTATTTCTGCCTAGTCAGATTTGCCGGATGGGGACGAGCCTACCCCATTTCAAGATCGTCTTGTAGAGTCGCGGTGTAAATGGAGGTTGCCTCAGTTAGGGGAGGGGGGGGGGGGGGGGGGGGGTATATTTGACTCGCGTGGTCTACAAGATGAACAACGAGTTTACGGAATACAAACGGAACTGATGCCACAAGCTACCGCAAGGTGGAGCTGAATCGTAGCTCACCTTGGCGCGTTACTATATCCGGCAGCTCGAGCTGATAGTTAGTATACTCAGCTCGGCTACGTTTAGAACCTGATCTGATAAGTTTCTGGACCATCAAAATGTCTTGTCGAGCATAGGAGGAGGCGTGGGAATCTAAAGTTCTTTTGTGGGTGATGGCATTATTACCTCGACCTCGCTCGAACTCGGCTCTACTCAGCTCGCGGCATCACTAACCTCAGTAGCGCAAGTGTCGCATCTTGCGTTGCAGTGGTGTATCAATTTGGCTGCAAAAGGTCCGTCATCGGATTCAAAACCATGGGAATCGTTTCAACCATGTGAAAATGATACTACATGCGCAATTCTGTTTATCCCCTTGGCGAAAAGTTAAGGAAGCAGGTGAATAAATTTCCATCAGGTCTGCGTGGTATCAAAGTAGATGTTGAAAGGTCTCGCATCCCCGCACCTCTCTTCGTTTGTTCCTCGCTAGCTCGCACCATGCGCATGCTCCATTCTGGACTTCTGCTTATTATTGGACTACGACGTACACTCTGTATCATATCTGTTTGCTCCTTATTTCTGCGTGACCCGCCAGTTCAACACCAAGCACTGCCCCAGGTCCATTTTCTCCGTTACTAGAGCATATTTGCACAGGCCAAAACGCTCGTTTGATCCTAAAAATGATGCCTGAATCAAATGTTGGAGAAGCCTAAAGGGGAATGGGTGACACGAAAAAAGAACGACTGTGGTGCTGTTGTCGGTCATTTTACCCCAATTAAATTCCAGTACCATCCTCACATAGACTCTTCTTCAACCTGAAATTTTCATCTGTAAATTAATTGTGGGAGTTGTAGTAAAGTCGAGGGGAGTGTGAAGTCACTCAGAAGTCACACTGAGATCTCATCAAAATCTGATATCGTGATATCTCGGAGTGATCTCAGGCTGAGAAATAAAACGGTCGTGCAGATATGCTCTACTACCTTCTTCTTTCCGATGGCCTCACATGTTGAGCTTCTTTTTTCAACTGCAGTGACTGCTATACTGCTCTTTTTCTTTCTTTCGCTCTGGAAGCGCCAGGCGTTCCAGCTTGTTAAGTCGACATCGACTTCTGCCACTCCTTACAATTCCGCTCCTTACACTTCTATTTCCTACCCAGTCCTTGGTTCTCTCCAGTACTTCTCGCATCATTGGGATTTCTTGCGACGAGCGACCCTGAACGGCACTTCGAGTGCTTCGTACCACCTTGCCCACCACCAATGCATTGCGATTGCGAAAGAAAACAGACAAGCGTTCTTCAATGACTCGCGATTTTCTTTTGCGATGGCGTACGCCGTAATGTTGGGAGCTACTCCCAGCATGAACAAGGATTTTCTGAGTTCGATTGGCTTCGATATCACCTTGGGCGGCCGGTCTAACAAGCTGTTGTTCGCGCTCGTGCGTAAGGAACGCATCAATAACAGTGCGTAATTTCACCAATCGTATCAGCTGCACCTAACACTGTCTAGATTTGTCTACCCTCTATTCATACGCGGAGGAAGGTATCGGGGGACTCTCTGCTACAACAAACCCATTCGACACCATTTACGCGACCATCTTCCGTTTGACGATCAGCACTGTCGCCGCGTCCAGCGTTGCTGCGAACCCTGCCCTTTGCGGCGAGCTCCGGACAATATTCCGGGAGCTTGACCAGTCCGGTACTCCCTTTACCATCCTTTTCCCGTGGTTCCTCGGGTGGGAGCGAATGCAACGCTTCTACTTGATGAAGAAGTTTCATACAATCATGACGATTGCCCTTGACGAGAGAAGGAAGGAGGGTCCCAACGACGAAGACCCGATGCAGTATCTCATCGACGCGGGACTGTCTTCGGCCGAAATTACTCAGGTATGTTAATCCGATTTGTTTCCTCCACGCGCGAACTAACGCATTCTCTTACCACCGCCCAGTTCACCCTTGCCGCGCTCTTTGCAGGGATAGCTAACACGGGGATTGTTGCCGCCTATATTTTATGCGACCTCGCCACGCATCCCGAGTACCTCGCGCAGGTTCGGGAGGAAGTGCTGGAATTCGTGTCATCCTTCAACCCCGACGAATCTATCCCGGTCTCTGCACGCCTCAGGTCCATCACGTCTTACGAGGACTGGTTCCAATCTGGGAAGCTCCCAATCCTCGATCGCTGTCTGAAGGAGACGATCCGCTTGCGGCTCTCGACGCCGCTGCATCGGCTAAACGACACGGGGAAAGCCATTGATGTCAACGGGATGCTCGTACCGGACAAGACCATTCTGACTTTCCACACAAACTTCCTGCACCACAACGAAGATATCTACACGGATCCGACCACTTGGGACCCGGAGCGTTTTAACGACGAGCGAAGGGAGGATAAGTCGGCGCCGTTCTCCTTCGCTGGCTGGGGTCTTGGCAAACACCAGTGCCTTGGTCAGAAGGCGAGTTTCGTGCTTCATATGTCGACGTTCTTTTTTTGACACACCCGTCAGTTCGCCAAATTCGAGATTTATCTGTTAACCGCTTTAATGGTAACATCCTACGACATGGAGGCTGTGAACAAGGCCGGTCAGCCGACGCAGATGCCCCCCACCGAGCTCAACAACACGGTAATCGCGCCGCCCAACCCCGAAGTGTTCCTCAAGCTTTCTGCGCGGCACTGATGCCATTCGCCCACCTTTCTCGCCCCTTTCACATTATATTTATTACCTTATTTATTATTTTCAGCCAGAGCGCCTCAACTGAGCTCGCTGAAAGGCGTGGAGTGATTACCTTGTAAATTTGAGTCGCGTTGTAGACTTTAAATAGACATGAATAGCTGGGAGCGCGCGCCGAGAGATTTTTCTGAAACATCCAATCACAGAATGAGCGCTAATTGCATATCGCGTCTTCCATACAGCCACTGAGCCCCATCACAGACATGAAACTCCCCTCGTGGCAATAGTGTTTGAATGGGTCGCATGCCAGGGACGCCGCATTGCCTCAAATATTATCTCGACGCCCAGAACATGCGGTCAAGTCAAATAGCCGCTGTGGACTTGAGACTCTCATGAGAGTGATGGCCGAAGAGAAACAATGGGCATTCAACCCATAAATATGCAATAAATGGGGATTAAAACAAGAAACCTTACAAGGAGACAATTTGCCTCCAAATTAATGTCGCCTCCAAATTTGAGGGTAACAGGACAGAGGGCGGAAGAGAAATGTGTAGTTTAAAGTCAAGTGCCCGGCGCGCGGCAATAGTCGTGATGGTGTCAAAACTGGATCGGCAGCCCTGTAATGTAAGCTCTGAAAGATCTGAACCACTCAAAAAAGTGCCAAACTCAGGGGACGACATCACCCTCCACGCCTCCACCCCTCGCCGGCTCCTTCCGTTCCTAGGGCCATTTCCCGCCCGCCCACCGACAGCTTCCTATGCCCGTCGCGCTACCGCCGCCGAATGCCTCGCCAGCCGCGTCTCCCGTTCAGCCCGCGCCGCCCCGATCCGACGCCATCACCCGGCATCACCCGGCGCATTGCCGCGCCGCTGTCACGTCTCACGCCACGGCGCCTTCGTTCGACCCAGCCGCCCACCTGCACGCTTATCTACGCCTCATCTGTCCCTCCGCCTTTGGCTGTGCTCCCTCCCTGCCGTAGTGCTCGGCCGCCCGCGCTCTGCCGCCTTACCTATGCCGCGTCTGGTGCTTGCCAAATGCTGTCCTATAACCTCCGGAGGCTTATTCTACGACGGAGCCTCTCCATTTCGCCCCTTCACCCTCCCCTGCACGACTAGAACCGCGCTTTCAGCGCCACTTCCACTCCTCCCGCTTTTCTACTCTTTTTCTGCCTGCCTGCATCCTCTAACTGCCATACCTCCACACCACCAACCCCGGACGCCTCTCTTGTACTGTATGCCCTCCGACACGAAATTCTGACTTAAATGGCCGACCCGTGTCGCCATTTGCGTGCCAAATCAGCACCGCCGTAGATTGCTTGCCTCATCCTCCCTCGACATTCGTCCTTCGGCGTCTTGGCTCCAGCATCGACAGAGAAGGGTGGAGAAAACATTGGATCAGTTTTTCGGATGCCCCGCGGATTTCTAGTGAGTTATAGCTGCATATATCCACTTTTTCTCCTTTTTTACTCCTAATCTGCTTGGCCCTATCTGAGTTGGCCTCGTCCCAGTCTCATTCCATCGCGGGTGAGTC
The DNA here is from genome assembly GCA_029282285.1 of Mycena rebaudengoi. Taxonomy (NCBI): domain Eukaryota; kingdom Fungi; phylum Basidiomycota; class Agaricomycetes; order Agaricales; family Mycenaceae; genus Mycena; species Mycena rebaudengoi. The sequence goes on from JARJCX010000248.1 coordinate 69,981, forward strand.
GCCCCGCATCCCCTCCACAGTCTATTGACATACGCCTCAATTGTATCGCCCCCTACAGCGGTGTTTCCATGTCGCTCTTGCCTCCTCCGCGTGTACCACCGCGCCACGTCGCCGGATCGCTCCCTCACTTCCTCCTGCCCAACGGTCTCCAAAACTTACATCCACAAGCTGCACCAGTCTATTGAGCAAAGTTCAAGTAAAGAAATGGTGCTTTTCGTTATTCCTACTTTCATTGGCCGTGCACCTTCTCCCCACGTACCCCTACCCTTTTCATGATCCTTTACTGGCTACTAGCGGCAATTACTAACGTACTACTGTACCTTCAACTGCGGTGATACAGAGCACCTCGGCAGGTCATGTCCGATTCCCGAGCGGTGTCGGCGGTGCGGAGTGACAGTGGGGTCCATTTTCATTTTTCACACTATGACCAAGATTCGCGACATTGCCCTTTATCATCCATATACCTTTCCTCCTCATTCACCACCTCGTCTACTTCATAACGAAATAACTAACGATCATATCACCAAGTTAGGGCAACCGCGGGCCAGAATGTCCCATGCCAGGGAAGTGGACCGAAGACCTACAATATGGAAACGCTGGCGTACACGCGGCGCTGTGGTGAGCGGGTGGAAGATATTTAATGAGTTGTGATTAGTGGTGTTGCGTATTGAAGAGCTTCTGAAATTTAATCTAATCTTTTTTGCTCGCCTCCCCGTCCGAAAGTCTCTCAGTCGCCCCCGCACCCTACCTTTATGTTTTTTCGCGCGCACACGGACCTCGAGCATGTAGGGAATTAGTTGTAGCGGGTCACAGGAAATGCGCGCCGATTTCTCTGGGGATTTGGGGGGGGGGGCAAGAGTATGTTTTGTTGCATCGTTTTATTTCAAGTCCGTTGTATTGAAATTTATAATGGAATTAGGAAAATTAGTCACTCTGAAGTCAATTCCCAATGCGATCCGGAAGTTTCCAGAGGTAATATTGGCGCAAGTTGGGCGGAAGTCGCGTTAATTTGACGGGAGACGCGTCCAACTGGCGGGAGACGCGTGAAATTGGGGGGAGTCGCGTCAGAATGGATACAGACGCGTCATATCGCCGGGAGTTGGCCAAGCGAGAGGTTGCCGCAAGTTGGGGAGAAGTAGGGTCAGAACGTGAATGCTATGCAAAGCCCCACGGGTTGCTGGAACTAGACAAGACGGCGGATCGAGATTCGGCGAAAGTACTGCAAGCCGGCGGTAAGGAAGTCAAAAGAAGCCTGCGAAGCGGGCGGAAAAATAACGCGAAATGACGCGCCAAGCTGCGGGAAGTCGCTCGAGATAGGCGGCCTTGATTCCACGCTGGCTTTGGAGGCGGAAAATCGGGTTTGAAGGCCACGAAGCGGCCGAGAAAAGTCGGAAACAGAGCGCGGAAGCTCCCGGAAATGCGAGTTGGAACGTACGGGTTGTTGGTGGCAGACACGAGCTCGGGCAGGAAGTTGAAAAATCGGAAACAAGACACGGAAGTGGCCGGAAATGCGAGCCTTGGAGAAGGAAGTAGAGCTGGAAGGAAATCAATACTAGGATCGGGGGTTGAAAGTGCAGGGAACTCAGGAGAATTGCGTGCTCGCCGGAAGTCAAAAAAGTTGGAACGCGGCGCTGGCGAATAGGAATGCGGGGCGAATATATATCAGTATCGTCGGAGGTCAGATGGTAAGCAACTCACAGGGCTTTTCTCACAGGGAGTCGAGAAATCGAATGAAGAAATCGAGTTTCAAGTGGGCAGTGAGGGATGGAGGCGGGGGGCAAGATAAGATGGGTGGCTGACTGTTTGGACGTTGTTTGCATATGCTGAACCGGCATGCCGAACTACTTTGCCAGCCACCCGCACGCTGCCGCCACGTGAGTTCCAGAGATCAATTGAAGTTGGTGCAAAGTCGCGGGGCCCCAGAAAACCGAGTGCGCAAGGCGAGAAATACTTGGGGGAAGGCGCGGCGTCGGTCGCGGGAAGCCCAGAGTTTGATTCAGAATTTCGCGGAGTTCAAGGACGCGCAGGGCTCACAAAATTGAGTTCGCAAGGTAGGAGGCGGTTGCGGGAAGCTCATAGCTCAAATTCGATTTCCTGGGCTTGCTTTAAGAATCCATGTGAGTTGGCTTTAAGATGAGATAATACTTGGGGAACTCACGCGCCATGCTCGTGGGACGTTCAGAAATAAAATAGATCGCAAAATGGGCCAGGACATTCACTAGGTAGGAATACAAGTCAGCGGGTGTTAGGATGAGGTATCTGAGTTAAAACTCACGGGCATTGTTCGCGGGACGCTCAAAAATCGAAAAATAAATCGCTGGGGCATTTGCTAGTAAAGAATACAAGTCAGGCCGGATTAGGATGTGATAAATAGTTGAAGACTCACGGGCCTTGCTCGCGGGGCGCTCAGGAATCGAATAAGAAATCGCAAAATGGGCCGGGACATTCACTGGATACAAGTCAGCGGGTATTATGATGAGGTATATGAGTTAAAACTCACGGGCCTTGCTCGCAGGACGCTGAAAAATCGAAAAGAAAATTCGCCAAGCGGTAAAGGCATGCCCTGTTTAGGATACAACTCAGTTGGTATTAGAACGAGATAAATGATCAAAGACTACGGGCCTTGCTCGCGGGACCTCCGAAACTCGAATAAGAAAATCGGAACGCGGCGCTGTACGCCGCCGCTGTGGCGGGATTGAACGTGAGTACGTGCGCGTGGCGGCTTGCGGGACGTCCTAAAACGAATAAAATATTGCAACGCGGCGCGAGTGAGGGCGGGCGCTGGGAACCTCGATGCAGGAGTCGCGGATCGCGGGACGTTCAAAAAATCGAAGAAAAAATCGCAACGCGGCCCAGCGCGTCGCTAATGTTTGGCGAGATTGAGAGCGTGGCGGGGAGGACATCGATTCAGCAGTGGCGGATGGCGGGACGTCTAAAAATCGAATTCTTGGGACGTTGCGGGGCGTACAAATATCGAAAAAAATTGCCGAACGCGCTGCGCGCCGCAAACGCGAGTACCAAGGCGGGCTTTGAGGCGTGAGCGAATGGGAGTTTCAGAGGCTGCTGGCGGGATATCCAAAAAATGAACAAAAAATCGGAAGGCGGTGCTGCGCGCCGCAAAAGCGAGGACCAAGGCGGGGTTTGAGGCGTGAGCGAATGGGAGTTTCAGAGGCTGCTGGCGGGATATCCAAAAACGAATTAAAAATTGGAAGGCGGTGCTGCGCGCCACAAACGCGAGGACCGAAACGGAGTTCGAGAGGTGAAGGAATTGGGAGTTCGCGGGAAGGTCTGAAGACTGGAGTTGGCAAGGGAAAGGCATAATAAGAAGGAAAGCTCACGGGAAGCAAAAAAATCGAAAAATCGGCACGGAGGGCCGCTACGCGGCGTTGCGAGGGTCCTTTATGGTCACTGATGGAGAGGATACGTCCGCGATACATCTTGAGCCGATTAAAAGGTATTTGACGTGATTTGGGCTATGAGTGCGTCGGGGGCTTTGGGATGGCCGAGTTGGCCGTGCGTCTCAGGGGGGGTCGATGTTCCGGCGCACCGGTGCTTGGGGGGGGTAGGTGTAGGTGCTTTGAGGTGGTTTGAGATCGGCGTTGGCGTTTTCGAGCGGTTCCAGGACATGGGGGCAGCGGGGGATGGTGGCGGGAGGCAAGACGAATCGGTGGCTAACTGTTTGGGCGTTGTTTGTACACGTCGGACCGGCACACGCCGAACTTATTTTGGACACCCCGCTAGGTTCGGATCAAGCCGCCGTTCTCACATGTCTCTCCGAGGTTGTCCGGCTTGTCCGGACCGAGGAAAGGCTTGATCCGAACCTAGACGTCGTGCCAGATCCAACATTTAGATTTCTTGTGAGTTTCAGCCCTCAGGCTTTAGCGTGGTTTTCGGGAAGTCTAAAAATCGAAAGAGAATTTGGAGAGCGGCGCGAGTGCTTGAGAACGCGAGAACACGAATAAGACAATGAATAAACGAGCGACTTTGAGATCTTGCTCGCGGGAAGTCAAAAAATCGAACAAAAATTTTAGAAGCGATCAGTAAGAGGAATACTGTGTGAGCCATGATCGCGGTGCGTTCTAATTTCTTTATCGCCTTCTTCTCTCGTTTGTTTGCTGAGTTTCGCGTAGTTAGTGCAACATTTATGCAGGTTTCTTATCCGTATTCTACTTTCAGCTCAATACATCGTGTGTTTTACGGGAAACTGAAAATCGAATGATAAATTGGACGGTAGCGCAGAGCGCTGCTGAGACGCATTGATGCAGGAATACTGTAAGGAAGGCGAAATATGAGACTGGGTATGTGCTCTCCTCGCCCTTTTCTCGTTTATTTACTGAGGTCAGTCTTCTCAATGCGACATTTATGTAGGTTTCTTGTCCCTATTCTAATTTCAGCTCAGTACATCGCGGCATGGTGTGGCAGTCTCAGCGTGGTTTGCCGGACGCCCAGAAATCGAAGTAAAAATAAAAAATAAAAATATCGGAGGGCAACTCTCACCGTGCGGGACGGTAGTTGGTCCTAAGGTAGCGGCCATACAAGTGCGGTTGCCCCACGTGACGACCCAAATTGAGCGAATCTCAGCTTGTAGAATGAGCATCGAAAGTCCGGCTCAACAGTTTTGTGTGAATGTATCATAAGACAGTTCCTCAATATTTTGAGAGATTTCAGAGGAGAAATGGAGGACGAGTTCCCAAAATGATGGGAACTTACATTTGCCATCAATCCCGCTAGATTCTGGAACTAGTCATTCATTTCATAACCTAAAAGCCCCAAAATATTTAGAAGCATTCCTAAATAACATTCAAAGAGAACTGTTGGGCCAGATTTTCTAATTTCTACAGAGGTTGGGAGGATTCACGGAAACATTCTGAACTTCGCCCAATAAGGTGATGTCACGTGGGGTAACTGTATTTGTATGTCCCCTACCTTATGATTACAATACATACCACACTCGCGGAAGTCCAGAAATTGCACAAATAAATTGAGACGCGGCGCTGGAGTACAAATAGTCAGGAGCAGAAGAGTAAGATGTGAGATCTCGCCTGAAGGAGGAAGTCTTGTCACTCGCAGGATGCCAAAAAATCCAATCGAAAATCCAAGTGCGGCGCACAGAGACAACCGGGACAGGAAGAATTGGTTAGAGAGGACTCAAGTTAGGCTCGCTCACGGGAAGCCCAAAAATGTAATAAGAATCTGAGCGCCGCCACCGCGTAAGGGTATGTCGGGAAAAGCTTTTTGAACGAATATTGAGGTCAGCTTACAGCTATCGTGACGTCTCGCTCACGGGAAGCCCTAAAATCGAATAAGAATGTGATGGCGGCGCTGCGCGCCTCCACAGCGTCGTGAAGGCATTTATGACGAGTATTCTAGTCAGTATATATGTCTCGACAAGGAATAGAATCACAAAAGGTTGGGTCCCTGCTCTCGGGACGTCTAAAAATCCAATAATAAACCCAGTAGCAGCTAAAAATAAGCGAGGCGAATTCACCAGACCGCTCAAATTTAATTTCCGCGGATGAAAAGATTCCTCATGAAGCTGGTCTTTCAAGATATTTGCTTACTCTCGCGGAATCGAAATATATAATATTAATGGGCTTGGATACAGTTTGTTTGAAAAACTGCGCGCACCTTGTCAGAGCACAGGACCATCTCGCACTATATTGTAGCAACTTAGGCGCATGAAATGAAAAAATTCCTGAACAGATACTCGACAATTCGAATGACGCCAAGATCAGTGGCAACGACAAAGTGATAGCATCAAAACATACCAAGCACCCTTTAGGATGGTGCCGAGCATGGCCGAACTTTAAGGACTTCGAGAGAAATTGGAGTGTTCTGGGAGAAGTTCTGTGACATGGGTATGGTGGGAAATGTGGGTGCCAGCACAAGTCAATCCCCGCACGAGTTAAACAAGTCAACCCAGCCAAATTCAGACTCCGCTTGATGCGTCAACCGTCAATCGGTTATGCCTCGTTTGATGACCACTGATATGTATGGGCATTAAGCTAGCATTGGACTCCATTTGATGTCCTCGTTGAAAGTTACAATTGGATTGCATACAAGACGGAGACGACGAGGGCAATGCTCCCAACCATTCCCGTGACTTCCGAGCGGCGCACTGCGCCGCTCGTCGGAGGCACACCAGCCGACGATCCCGCGCTCGGTCCAGCGGGTGACCCGTCGGTCACACTAGGCGCCGCCGGGACTTTTGAGGCATCGCTCCCTGCATTAGTACTAGCCGCTGGAGCACCCGTCGGCGTTATGGCCGTTATGGTGCCCACTTCGATGGCGTTCCCGCTCTGGCTGCAGCTGTGGGCCAACGCTGGCACAGACATCATCAGTGCCTGCGCATCTTTGGTCTGTAGATGGGGATGGGGGGTGGGCGTATTACTTACCGTCTAGCGTGAGCTGCGCGTTATCCTGCGACACGATGTTCGCACCGAATTCGCACCCCAGGCATTCCTCGTAGCTTGTCACGGTTTTCTGCGTGCACAGCGCTGCGAGGCCGCCGGATTGGATTGCCTGCATGCGTCGGGCGTGCGGGTTAGTTGGAGCTGCTTCGGCAAAATTGTAGGGAGGAGCGAAAGAGGGAGGGGACGCACGGCTACGGCGGCCTGCATAGGCGCGCATTCTGCGCGGCAGTCGGACTGTTGTCGGGCGAAGAAGGGCTTGTGTTGGCGGAACGCAGACGCTAAATTCCTGTTCAAAATTGCGGTCTACACATTTAGGTCGTGGCATCGTACTTGAATGCGCTACCATCGCCAGGATGGTGAGAATACTGAGCGGGATGAAGACGAACATGGGTGTGTGCGCGGTCGGAATTTAAATAACAGGGGATGAAAAGAACTTGACGGAGAGCTAACCTGTGTACCAGGCCGGTTTTATACACTTTGGAGGCGGCGCTCAAAGTCATTCTGCCCTAAAATTCAAACGTCACTAAAGGCTTGATCGCAACATTCAGAAGTTTTAGGACTTGATGCCCACTCGTCTTTGCCACATCTTCCAATTTAAGAAGCTACAACAATAGGTTGCACTTGGCTTTGCTTGGCGGTACCACGACAATAGTAAGTAGACAAGAAAAGAATACCGCCCAATGTATAACTGACATCTGAGAACCCACCCTCATCTTTGCACGCATATTCTAATTCAATGCAGAAGCTCCACCAGCAATCAACAGGCAAATCGACGCAAGTGACTTGAAACCAGCATTCCAAACATGGGCGGCATAAGTAGACAAGACAGAATGCCGCCCGCTGTATGACTGACATTGGAGGCTCCATGCTCTCCCTTATTTTTAGGAGAGATCTGACTTGCGAGAAGACCTGTCAGAAAGTCATCACTATCGGCTTTGCATCAAAAATTTTGCCTCACCTCAGTTCGGGTTCCATCGTGTCCCGCTCCTGCCCTGCAAGCCGCTGTACCTCCTCAAATATCCCAAGCTGGGCATGCGCGGAAGACTGGCTGTCGAGCCCAGCAAGATTTTATTTACCTCAAGTTTTTGCCGCCCACTCCGTGTGGCGCGCATGCCCCCACTTAAAGACTTTTGCGGTTCAAACCTGCGAGAAGACCTTCGCCTGAATTTGCACGAGGGGATAGTTAGCACGCAGACAGATTATAGAGCTTGCCTCACCAGGGGCAGCCAGAAAGCGATTCCATTACCCACAATTGTGAATTGAACTAGACATCGGGTTTCGTTGACGCCCCATATTGACCCAAAAAAAAGAGCGGGCGACAGCAAGAGAAGGTCACGGCGGCTAGCAACCAATTGCGTTTCGTCAAGTCCAGAGTGCTCCCGGAGGCAGTCGAAGGTGGAGCTAGCACCTCTTCAAAGCCGCTCTGAGAAAGATCCCGTACCTCGAGCTCGGAGGACAGACAAGACTGCTCCACGTTCACCATTCAATAACGATTCTTTCGTAGTATGTACCGACTTGCAAATCACGATACCCTTCTCGTTCTCAGCGCTTCCACAAATCCCACGGTGTTTATTCCAGAGTACACTCAATGTGATGACGATTGGGACTGCAATATTCGGAATAAATAATTAGAACCACAGGTATACGAGGAATTATGACAGACCTCAACTCCAACTTTCCGTAACAGTAATGGTGGGAATTGAAGGAAAGGCTGCACGAAAAGGCGCCTCTGAATCGAGCGTGTGAGTGGTCCTCAAGGACGCTAATGTACAGCGAGACCGTAAAATGAGCGCGTGGACCTTGTCGATGATTTGGGAGGTAACCCAAGCGTGCGAGTCCGAGATTGACAGATGCTGGAGAGCCGGAGTGGTGAGTCTGCACAGAAGGTATCGATACCGATATCCTAGTGCTAGAGATTCCAGGCACCTCAGAGGCGCCACGGGTGATAGGTCTTCATCATCGTCGCGAAAGACTCCTTCACAGCGAAACTCCACAAGGGCAGCGGCATGCTGAAAGATATTGACGCATTCAGCTTCACGAAGGCTCTTCATGGAGATTCTCGTTAACTGTGACCACGGTAGCTGAATGGCGGAATGCATGCCCTAATAGCCGCAGAGGGTGAATTCCTTTAACTTGGGCGCGTTACTGAAAAGCGACAGTGGAACATCGGCCATATCCTCAGCCCCGCTGTGAGTGAGAGTCACAGAACAGAGCAAGGGGAAGTCGGAACCACTGGCAATTAACTCGAGAATTTGGAGGTTGAGGGGCACCTTCAAGTCGATGTATTCCCAGCGCTTGGCGTGCGCTATGATTGCCTCGACGAACGGAATCACCTCGATCACCATGTCCGGGTAATATTTATTGTATTCCAAGCAAATCGATAGAGGGCAGTTTTTGGCGCGCGAAAGCCATGTTCCGAGAAACTCCAGTGCCATGGTCGAAGACCCATCACGCAATTCGATGGCTCGCCAGAGTCGTGGCGTGCCGAACGCTATTTCGCGCCATGTCCGGCATATCTGGCCTAGAATGTGCGGTGAGGAGAGCTCAGTGGCTGGCGGGCGTTCGGGATAAGGTGGGAGGAAGTGGACGAATATTTCGGACGTGATTTCGATGGGAAGAGTGAGGATGGGATATTTATAGGCGTCAAGACGCGTCTGCAGGTCCTGCCGCTCAAGTCTGGTGGCTACGAGAGATTGCTCCAGTGCCAGGATGCGGGCATCCAAGTCTGGTATGCGTTCCCGGATATCCGACAGGGTGGATCTCCCGAGTCGATTCCGACTTCGCGTCGTATCAGAGAACAGACTCGGAGAGTTAGGATTTGGGTCCGCCATAGGTACTGAAAGCCCTGCAAAGAGTTTAGAGCTCAGTAAAGCAACTAATTGAGCTCTTACCTGTACTTGTTCTTCAGCAGGTCATGGCACTGGAGAGAGTGACAAATACGATGCCCTTGTTTGTCATCGCGTTTGGCTCTCAGATCAGTTTAGGGCTGTGCGCCGTCCCGCGTCGCGAGGTTGAAAAATATCTCTACGGGAAGGGACGGGTACCGGGACGGCCTTCACGGTCGTGCGCCGGTTTTTTTAGTCCATTTTCATTACCCGCAATATCTGTAGCTTTACTTAGAGCATTGAATGATATTTTTAAGGCTTCAAATGGCGGTCCGACAGTTTGCACAAAGAACTCGAACAATATGAGAACAAAAATGAATACGAGCTTTGCATTTCAAGGTAAGTAGGTAGGGTAGTCTACTCATTGGCTAAGAGCCTCCGCGCCGGAAAAGCAAAAATTATCCAATCACGCACGTCGGCACGGAGAGGCAAGAGAAGTCGACAGTAAGGTAGAGCATGATAGTAGAGCATCCATATGGCAGATGGTGGGGACATTGATGCGTGATCTTTTATTGTGATTGGACCTGTCTGTTAGCTCAGAGGGTATTTGAGGTTGCGGGCAGGGTAAACTTGGTGTTTGACGTGTTATGAGCATGCTAAACGCGTCGGGGCACAGAGTGAACGCATGAGGATGTAGTTAAGTGGTTCAGAAAGACCGTGGCATAATATTTAGATTGCCATACAAGATGATTGCCGTCCACACCATAAATAAATATTGATTGATCTACACTGGGACGAGCTCGCTCGCTGCTCGCTGCTCGCGGATCCATGCACTTCACCGTTGACCTGTCGACGGCCGTTGTTCCGCCGGCTGTCGGGTCACCTAACCGTCCCGTCGCCGCGCCGTTGATAAAAAGCTAAGATGCCCGACGCCTACCCGTCGCACGGGTAGAACTGTCGCGACGGGCACGGCGAACAGCCCTAGATCAGTTTGGTTCCTCTCGATTCCAAACAACGCGTCCTCCTTGCCTTCTCCTCCCATCTTACGCTTCTGGCGCTTTCAATCATTTTGACATGTCACTTTATACCCAACATATTCAGAATTTCTGACTTTTTGCTGCTCGCAACTTCGAGGATGAAGTTCAGAATCTTGAGTTGCCACTTCTCCCAGCCTTCCCCGAGACTCTGATACCTTCGAGCGTCAGTTCACCATATTTATAGAGGCACGAGTGATAACTGTTGAAGTGTCTCTCCAGAAGAGACTCTGTCTTCTATCAGTTTGGTTCCCAGAGTGTGGACCCAACCATTCAACATACACTGTTTACAGTTTGATCCTCCCTTCTCACTATCTGGCGCCTTCAATTATATATCCCTCTCTTTCAACCCATACTCAATTATCTCCCCTTTAGGCCTCTGCCGCAATTACCCGCCGTAATTTGAGTCTTGAAAAAATTGAAGTACTGAGGTCGGAGACGTTAAGTTACAAGTAATCATCCAAAGCGCACAAAAAAGAAGCTGCTTCAGTTCCAGTGTGGGAAAGTGTGTTCATGATTTTTCAGACAAAGAAAACGCTCAATATTTCTTGCACGAAAGGGGAAACTCGGCATCTTATTTACATAAAGAACCAGGACACTAAGCCCGTACCAGATTCCGGACGTCCGACGCTGTTGATTGCCTGTAATTTGGTAGGTGTTTTTACACATTATTGGTGGCCTAACCCGCTCATTTACCCTACTCCGAGGCCTCCTCGCTATATGCTTCGTTCCATTTTTATTGGAGTTGTCTTACTGCTAATCACGACCTGAATTGCACGAGGATTGGCACGCAGACAGATTATAGAGCTTGTCTCCCAAGGAGCAACCGGAAAGCGATTCCATGGACCGCGCATTACTCACCATTGTGAATTAAACCTGGACCAGACACCATTGGCTAAAAATGCCCCCCAAAAAAAATCAGGAAACAGCCACGGCGACTAGCGACCAATTGCCTTTCGTCAAGCCCAGAGTACTCCCGGAGGCAGTCGAAGACAGAGCTAGCATCTCTTGAAAGACGCTCTAAGAAGCGGCCCGTGCCTCGAGATTGGAGGACAAGAATACTGCTCCACGTTCGCTATTGAATAACTATTATTTCAGTAGTATTTACCGACCCAAATGACGATAGCCTCCTCGTTCTCAGCTCTTCCACAAATCCCGCGGTGTTTAGTTTATTCCAGAGTACACTCAATGTGATGACGATTGGGACTGTAATATGTGAATAAATAATTTGAACCACAGGTATGCGAGGTATTATGACAAACCTCAGCACCAATCTTCCGTAACAGTAATGGTAGGAATGAAAGGAAAAGCTGCACGATAAGTATCCTCTTTGTCGTCGCGCATACGAGTGATCCTCAAGGACGCTAATGCACAGCGAGACCGTAAAATGAGTGCGTGGACCTTAGCAATGGTTGGGGTAACCCAAGCGCGCGAGTCCTGGATTGACAGATGCTGGAGAGCCGGAGTGGTGAGTCTGTCCAAGAGGAATCTATAGTGATATCCTAGCGCCAGAGATTGCAGGCACCTGAGAGGCGCCACGGGTGATAGGTCTTGATCATCGTCACGAAAAACTCCCTCACAGCAAAACTCCGCAAGGGCAGCGGCGTGCTGAAAGATTTCGACACATTCGGCTTCACGAAGGCTGTGTATAGAGATTGTCGTTAACTGTGACCATGGTAGCTCAATGGCGGAACGCAAGCTCAAGTAGCCGGAGAGGGTGACCTTCGTCAACTTAGGCGCGATGCTGAAAAGCGACAGTGAACCTTTCGGCACATCCTTGGCCCGCTGTGACTGAGCGTCACGGAACGGAGCAAGGGGAAGTCGGAACCACTGGCAATTAATTCAAGAACTGGGAGGTTGAGGGGCGCCTTCAAGTCGATGTATTCACAGCGCTCGGCGTGCGCTATGATTGCCTTGACGAACGGAATCACCTCGATCTCTATCTTCAGGAGGTCTTTGTCGCATTCCACACAAATCGATAGAGGGCAATTTTTGGAGCGCGACATCCATGTTCCGAATAAATCCAGTGCCGTGGTCGAAGACACATCCCCATCATGATGCAATTCGATGGCTCGCCAGAGTCGCGGCGTGCCGAATGCTATCTCACGCCAAGTCCGACAGATCTGGCCGAGCAATTCCGGGGAGGAGAGTCCAGTGGCCGGTGGGCATTCAGGGTAAGGTGGGAGAAAGTTGACGAATATTTCGGATGTGATTTCGGTGGGAAGGGTAAGGACGGGGCATTCGTATTCGCCGAGATGCGTGACGTGCGTCGGCAAATCCTGCCGCTCGAGTTTGGCCGCAGCGTCCAGTTTCAGGCCACGCGCATCCAACTCTGATATGCGTCCCCGCCCATCCGACCTGTTAGATCTCCTACTTCGCGTCGTATCAGAGAGCAGAGAGTCGAGATGAGGGTCGGTCATGAGTACTGGAGGCTGCGAAGAGCTTAGAGCTCAGTGGAGCAGCTAACTGAGCTCTTACCTGTACTTGTTGCAAGCAGGTCGTGGCACTGGAGAGAGTCTGTCGGTCCGGTCCGATCCGCGCCACGAGCGTAACGAAAATTAGTAAGGCCAAAGTAAGGCAGAGATCAGACCCAACCTCCCATGCTCCAACTCTGCGTCGCCGTCCCGATCCTCGCCTGGTCTTGCCAGGAGTTCCTTTGTCCTTGACTCCTTGGCGTATCCGCTCCGGCCGCTGGCTTCAGGTGCCTGGTATCAACTTCCCGTAGTACGGTCCTACCAGCCACCGCATCGCTGCCGCGCTCGGAATTGAGGGTTGCGGGCATTCCGGTGCTGCCAGCGGCAATACAGGCCAATCCAGACGAGGATTATCAGAGCGAGAGTGCGAGAGATTCAAACACGGTAATGCGACTTCAGTCCCAACCTTTTTGGCGGCTTCTTTCGCCGATCTCCCATTACGCATTCCACCACATTGGTGAGGAATTTCACGACAGAAGAAAGAGGTACGCATTTCATGGAACTTAATTTGACCCACATATAGGTGCCATGCGGACCCAGCGCCTCTATATTTCCTCTCCTCACAACCTGCTATTTTTTCTCATTGATCGACACTGGCATGTCTACGACAAAATATGACCATCCGGGTGTCTTCGACCTGCAGCTGCAGCTCGAACCGCAGAGCGACGCTCAAATCAAGCTCAGATCCTTATCATTAAACATCCCTTTGCAACGAACGATTGTCTAGGACAGGGGCGACATCTTACGGCTCTTTTATTTTTATTTTTATTTTGTGATTTTGCTCGAAGCCGAAGTCGGTCCCCGGGTCTGAGGTTAGATACGGGGATTGTAGATCTGTCCATCACTGCTTCTCCGACTGGAGGTGTAAGGACGGAGGACTTCGAGCTGTCAGACACGGCGCTTCAGCGGAACAGCTTCATCAATTGGAGTGGAAGCTATTAAATATGGGCGGCCCGATATAAATACAAGCAGCGCCCATGAGTGAAATGGACAGTTGCAACTTGCGAGTCATTGGTTGTTCTAAAAGTAGAGTGGGTGCCCTCGGCGAGCTCTTCTTCCCGACATCGCAAACATGTCATTTCTGCCTTGAACTTACCTCCGGCGCTGCAGTTCAATAGTTTGGCGCTCATATTTACATGAGAATCAGATGGACAGGTATTCCTCTGTCGATGAGAAGCTTACTCCCCCTATAAATTGGCCATCGGGATTGAGGTGTTGCCCTACATTCATCCTCTCCCCGACTCCCCACAAATGGTCGCTCTTTCCTTCTTCCTTATTGTCTTTTTTTCTTTGCAATCTGGTATGTCGTTGAATCTGCGAGCTCGAGTGGGCTAGTGGCGTCAACGTCACCATTAATATTTTTGTTACAGCAACCGCGCTCGATTCCTCTTCCTGTGACAGTCAATGTGCGGCATTTAACTCCGAAGTACGTATGTTTGATTGCCCTCTCTGAGTCCCCCACGCATCTGACCCACGCACCTACTGTAGGAAAATACATGTAACCAGACCGTCATACAGAGCACCGCCACTTGCTACGATTGCATGATCCAAATCGGAAAATTCTCGCAAGCCGGCGCGCAGGAGATCCTCAACAGTGCATCCGTCCTTCCGTACTTATATACCCACCGCAATGCTGATGAATTACCGCGGATTAAATAGAGTTCGTGCAGGTGTGCGACAACGAAGGCACGCCAGTCACCAATATAACCCTCACCGCTGCTGGCTCAGGCCCAGGGGGGGTTCCGCTGATTTCAGTTTCTGGGGCCAAGGTTACTCCCGCGCCTGGAAACACGACATCCGCCGCGCAGAGTATGCAGTGTGGATGTTCTGTTGTATTTACCATTGCGCTTGTCGCTCTTTCTCTCGTTGTAGGATTGTGATAATATGCGTTATTATTGATATCATATCTTGTTAAGCATGTATTTCGGGCTGACCGAGGGTCGGATAACAACAAAGGGGGTACTTCTAACCTGATTCTGAATGCTTCGATATCTGCTGCCGGATGTCTCCTGGACCAGATCTGTTCAGTCTTCGTTGACCTGAAAGGTATGCTTCAAGTGGTTCGCCCCTCAACTGCGATAATACTGTGGTGTCAGCCTTCCTATGTATTAAATCTTCCATATTCATAGTCTCGTCATCAAGGGTAGCTGTTGGACAGTGGCTCGTGAGATTAAATGGGTAGTTTACGGCTTCTGGCTACAAAAACCACGGGAGATTTATCAGTGCATCTAGTGAGTGCATGTTCGGCAATGGTGCAGTTGAGGTGCTCAGCAACATTGTTCTGAGCTGAGGCGTGAGGCACGGTGAAATCCCACACAATAATTTGACTCCTACGGCTAACAGGGAGGTTTTGCAGTTGGTCTGTGTCTCCATTGATGCAACATACTCATTGTATCTAAAATTTATCAATATTGCCTCTTTTGGATGAACAACCGAGTATCGCATGTTAGTCTTTCTAAGTTGCGCGAAATTCCTATGTATTATGTAACTCATCTCATCTCCTCTCGTTTCAGTGGTCGTTTAGATGCAAGTAAATCTGGCTGAACCACATAGACCCGTAGACGTGTGCACACACTTCCGAGTCCTGGGAGGATTTAGGACGAAATCCTGTGTCTGATTACCGCGGTCCGTCAAATAGATGTGCCAGAATCAAGGTCGTTAATGAATGCATAAATCTTATTCCCTCCGATGCAACGTGACGGCAACTTTGTCAACGTCTTTCTCGCCTGCAGTCGGACACATATATACTCTTGCACAGAATCTATCTTAATTCCTCCCCTCGCCGTCACTCACCTCCACCACCGCAGTGCGCCCGGGCGTCCGTCTATTTATTTACTGCTAGTCCTCAACATTTGGCTTCTGACAATGCAAGTGCACGACACGAACCACGTTGCAGCTGCCAGCAAGGACGAGCAGTAAGAGCAGGAGGCAGCAATAATCAATTCTTAGACCGCCAGAGCCATTTACAAGGCGTAGTCTACGACGAAAGGAGAAAGTAAGTTCGGCCCAACCGTCTTCATCTATAAAAAGCCTAACCGCGGCCCCTCCTTTCCTTGCTCACTATGATGCACTTCCTCGTCATCTTTCCTGCTCGTCCTGGTGCCCCTCTGCGTCGGGGTCCAACAATGCAGTGTCCTCCAAGAGCGCCGCCAAGAGCAGCGGCATCCCGTCCGGACCGCGGGCAGCGCTACCATCGCGAGCGCGACCGCTGCTCTCAGCGCGTGTGCCTTGACTTGTATCAGTGATGCCGCGAATGCGGCTCAGTGTGGGATTCCGTGCGTGGCTTGTCTCCCTCCTCCCTTTCTCTTCCTTTGCCAATTCTTCTGCTGTCGCGCTTGCTAGTCACAACAACCACGGATCATTCCGAAGTTTGGCCAAACCAAACAACGCGGCTTCCATGTCTCACTCATCCCGCACCCTCGACTCACACGCCTTTCGCGCCTCCTGGCTCTCGCATCGCCTCGCGGCACCATACCCCTCTAACGCTCCTCTATTTCGCTGCTTTCCCGTCTCACTCGCACTTCTCTCCATTTCTCGCCTACTACTCGCTACATTCCGCATCGCCTCGTACTCCTCCCATTCTCCTCGTTCCTGCTGAGTCTCATTCTCATTTACTTCTACTCAACTTACTCCTCTCTACTTCTGTATAAATACCTAGGTCTCTTTCCAATACACCTCACTTGTTGTTTGCCCTCTCTGCGCACAGCTTAAGCCACACTCACTCTCGCCTTCGCCCTCGCTTCGCTTCGCTTCGTTTCGTTTCGTTTCGATCTCGCCGCGTCTCCGCCGACGCCCTCGTCCTCATATCGCTCTCGCTCTCACCTCCGTCCTTGTCCCGCTCCATTCGAGTCAGCCGCTCGGTGACCAGTCACGGCACCAGACTTTCTTGAGAACACTCGCATCTTTTCCCTCCTCTCCCTCGAAGTGTTGGCTCACCTGTTTAGGTTTTTTCTCCCGCTTAGGCGGTCGGTAGGCACGTCACTACCTTCCCTTCTCGCCCTTTCTCGCCCTTTCCTTTCCGTGAGCCAATAATGACTCACCTCGCCCCTCCAGTACCAACATCACCCGACTTCCAGCAAAAATCAATGTCGTGTCTCCAAGCCGAATGCTAGGCCGACGAACTCAGCGCCGTGTTTGCGCTGCAGCAGTCGCAGTGTGCGCCGCGTGAGTCACTTTCCTGCTTTCTTCCATTGTTCGTCGCCTAGGTTCCGTCTCGTGTTGGTATTCGCCTCGCTTGTGACTCGGGACATCTCGCTCCTATTTGGTGGCCTCACTCGCCCCGTCCTTTCTTTCGCATCCCCCTCGAATCCGCCCGCGTGTTTTTCAAGCCTGATGTACTCACTGACCGCGCATGTTGCGGGCTTTTTCCCTGCCTTTCTCTTCGTCATGATCACTCGCGTTTATTCAACCCACCGCTACTGGGACCTCACAGTTGCCAGAACTGGCGCCGTCCTTTCGGTCTTTGCGCCCATCGGTGACAACACCCTCGTGCTTGCCATTACGGTTGCGGCTTTGGGTGGGTTGGTCGGCGTGGTTATGGTCTAAGTTGGCAGACTGATAGAACGAGCGAGCTTGGTTATATGATAGGGCTAGTAATGTTGCAATTGCAAGTACTTACTTGCTTTTTTGATACCGGACGGAAATATTTACTTCACGGAATGGGATTAATACCTCCTCGTATTTTTCGTCGACAAAATTGAATCTGTGGGTTCGTTAAGAGCGGCAAGCCTCGTATCCCTTCCCTTTTTTTTGTTATTTTTCAGAGTCTCCTTCTAAACCACCAATAACTCTTCAGTTAGGTCTTCGTTCAATCCACTTTCCACACCCACTTTGGATGAAATCCGCCAATATAACTAATCGGACGTGGTCCGCGGCACACCGTGTAAGATTTGGACTTGCGTTCGGCTCCCCACGTCCGACTGAAAAATCTATAGCAGCTTTGTTTAAACAATTCCTGTTGAGACAGGTAGGTAGGTAGGTAGGTAGGATTACACGGCCGGTCCCTCTCCGGAACGCCGGGCCCAGGAAGTATCTAAGTGTACAAGGCGATGCGTACACTAAGTCCCTGGACTTCGCTGCATCTCCATGGCCGAGCGATTCGAACCGCTGTAGAACCATTTTAACACACCAAAGCAAATTACACGGCTGAAAATGCGTTTTGGCTGTTTAAACCGGTTTAAACATCTTGTTTAAATCACTTCTGCCCGGCTCTGTGAGAGCTAAACCTGATTAGATTAAAAACCTGTTTAAACGGCAATTCCTATCTCAACAGGAATTGTTTAAACAAAGCTGCTATGGTTATTGCCAAACGGGAAATTACCTTTGTTCCTTTTTTGGTTCTTTTATTTTGAGCAGTTTCCATTTTGGCACTACGAGTCCAGCACTCTTGCAACACTACTTCTCCGGGGCTGTACCAATCCGTAAGTATTCGGACGTCGTTTGAGGGACGCCGCCTGCGTTCCTACAGGACGACATTAATCTCCAAGCGTTGCTGGTAAATCTCGATTAGCCTCGCTGCGTCCGGATGAGTTTGGCCGCAAGCCTTTCCATTTTTTTTCCCGTTCCTTTCGCACGGGATCGCCGAGAATTACTTATGCCAATCCGATTCAATACTCAGTTACCCATGCACTCTAAATTGGCCGACCTATAATCTCCGATTGAATCCCACAGAGTACGACATCTCCTGATGTCTGCGTGTATTCCGTCGGATGTTAATCATTTACTAGTAAGTGACATGGCCCAAATTTTTGGGCAAGGACGCCAAAAAGACGAATTTTGGGAAATTTTCTGGTCCGAATGGCGAAGATTTCGGGTCGCATCAGTTTGCATCAGGTCAGTCATTATTCCAAACCTAGTCTGTGGACAAGATTTCATCGCAGATTGCAGAGACCGATACCCACTGAAGCAGTCTTCCCAAACGTCTCACCAATCCTGATCATATTGATATGGTCTGTGTAGGTCTGTGTTGAGTCACTATGGGCGGAACCAAAATGAACAAATGTTAATCGCGCGTTCGTAGAGTGGAATAGTTGATTGAATAGATACATTCTGCACTCGAGACTGTAATTGGAGAGATATCGACAACGACATTAGATGGAAGAGAATTGTGGGTGCCGCGATAAAGCCTGTACTCATGTTCGACTTCGATAAAATATCAGAGGCGAGAGCTGGGAGTTGACCATACTCTCTGAAAATTTACTTGACCAAATTTCCAAGAGATGAGCCAAAGTGTCGACGACGTCCACGTTCTGTTACATTGAAACAATAGTATCAACTACAGAGCCGGAGCAAAGCTCCGGCATGTCTTGTGATACATCTTCTGTCCCACTGCAGAGACTGGATTTGAAAAAAAATCCAACCATGTGCACAAATAGTATCAGACTGAAAATCAAGAGAATTTGATCCATGCAACCATCCGCGTGGCTATCAAGGCAGACGTCAACAGCCATAGCAGAAGATGCATTCATACGATACGCACCCAATCACCAGGCGTTTTACGGAGAACACGGTCGGTTTGGTACCGGTCCCCCTGAACGACAAGTCCAGATGAGCGCTTGTTCTGTTCGTCGTCCCATGGAGGAAAGCTAGGGAATTGATAACCACGGCTCTCTTCAGTGCACCACGCTCATAAAATGCGTAGCCAGAGATGCGCGCATCATCGATGACTAGCTCCGTCGCTTGGGTCTTCCCATTGTGACCGATTACCTCCGCGGAGACCATCGCAACATAGTACTGAGGTTGAACATGTGGTTGTTGAGGTACCGGCAGTGTTGATCCACCTAACGTCGATCGCGTCAACACCGCAGGCTGAGTCTACATTGAAGCACAACTCGTGATGAATAAGAGCCAAAGTCTACACCGTCGGACTTGCCAGATTGTACTTGTACCCGATGCCTGCATGAAAGAACACCTTCGATATACCTAGTTGCGACCTGAACATAGTGAAGACTCTAGCGTCAGATAAAATCAGTTCGTATACGTCGTTCGCTTACGCAAATAGACCATAATCCAGCTAATAATACTTTGATAAGACTATTGTAAACGCGAAGAATAAGGAGTTATAAATTCCGGACTGGAAAGTTTACTGGTGGCCAATGTTGGCCACCACTGGCTGCTGATGGCCACTGTTGCATGTTATTTACCATTGATCAAGGAGATTAGATAGTGGCAGATGCTGTTCGACACCGGATAT
This sequence comes from Mycena rebaudengoi, assembly GCA_029282285.1. NCBI lineage: Eukaryota > Fungi > Basidiomycota > Agaricomycetes > Agaricales > Mycenaceae > Mycena > Mycena rebaudengoi. The sequence continues at coordinate 89,919 of JARJCX010000248.1, forward strand.
CTCCGCTCCTTTCCGAAGCAGTTTCCAGCAATTCCCATTGGCTCTCATCGTTAACTGCTGACTTGTGCTACATAATATCGGTTTTATTATTCACAGCAGCTAAGTTTGGATTTGACCGATTCCAATGATACCCACTGGTAATCAACGAGTTCCAGTTAAATATTAAATATATTTTCTGGGCAAGTAGAGGGAGTAAACCTCCATTGTATGGATTATGAGTTGGCGGCTGAAATCATTTCTGGGGATACCGGTTTATTAATCTATAACCTCTGTGGATTGAATAGAACTGCAAATCGAGCTTTGTGGAAATAGTGGGAATCACTGATACACACTGTTTCCCAGTGAAATATAGGAGAAATGATAAATGGTGGCGGAATATGTAGTGAGATTAAATGACCCTCCCTTGTGTACTGCAGTATTGGTTGGGTAGCAGTGATTTTCAGTACTTATTGGTGCTGTGCATCAATATTGTTGACAGCAGAGATCACCCGCGGACTTTCTTTTCAGACTTACATAGGTATCCAGTGAACCCAACGGTTCTCACAGACTATTCAATTTTTTTTGGACCACCGCCGAGCTCGTAGTGGTTAGCAGTGGCTCTCAGTGGTGCTCAGTGGTTCACGATGAGCAGGGGTCACCCATCAGTGGTTACCAATGCCTGCCACTGAGGTTTCTAGTGCGGGGTATATTACTGAGAATAAGACACTTGCTGTCCAAAGTGCTGCCCCCTGTGTTTGAGACGCCTGGAGCCTCCTGTAAGATGTCCGTTAGCGATGATTTCAGCGAATACAGAAAGTCGCCTAGGACATAGTCGAGGTTGCGCTCTTGTATTGCCTTAATGTTTGGGATGAAACCGGACAGATTTGAGCGGATCGTATCCTTCGTCATCAGATCCTGGAGACGGCCACCATTCCCCTCGCAGAATGACCCTCTAAATCGGCGTCAATAGAGGTAGTAGAAGTGCATTATTCGATATTCGCGACACAAAGCGACGGAACATCCAACTCGTGGAGTATCACCAGGATGTCTGGGCAGATAGACCAGCTTAGGATGAAAATCAGGTGGGATAAATTACTCGAAATTGTATTTTCTATCCGACATCGTGGATTGGTCTCCTGGTTGGAAACACAGACGGCGCCCGCGCGACCCCCCCCCACCACCCGCGCACACTACTCATGTGTTCAGATTTATCAGGGCAGTTCATAGGCAACTGCATATAGCAGATAAGATGCACAGATGTGCTTCTGTTGGCGGCGGACAATGATTCTAGCGAGTATCAAAGATGTAACAGTTATGGATGGACATCTCATCTCCTGCTCCCGCCACCTCATCACTAATCGTGCCTCAACAGCGCACCACCACGAACGCTGGCCACGACAGACAGATCTACTGTTGGCCTCCAATCTAGTAGTATGTGTCCCGGATGTTACAAGACAAAGAGCATACTAGTAATATCATCCTCACATTTATCGGTGATCGTTGGGTGTTCGTGTAGATTGATGAATGAGAACGGGAGGAACTCATCATATCTGCGGATCTTAGGTACTGCATTGGCAGATTTAGAGCCCGCGCAAGGTTCCCTACCTCGGATTGCTTTCCTCTCTTCGTCCACACCGTCTCCCTTCTGCTTGGAATATGTCCTCCGGAGCTGGTCTACAGGATGGTCATGGCCAAACGTCGTATAATTGAGGCACATAACATACCCTGAGGGCCGCCAAATCGACATAGCACCCGACGCAAATGTGGCACCACCGGTAAACTGGGCATCCTACTGCCGAGTATGTGTATTCACAGCACGGCCATTGTAGCGAGATCGATGCGCTTCGCTTCGTAGTGCATGCCCAATTGTTGCGAGAAGCGCAGTTCAGGGAGTATTGCCAAGGGATAGTGGTTACGAGGCTTTTCCCCCCGGAATATTAATAGCGATTATTGTGGGATCGGTGGCTCCCCTAGTGGCGATGCTCGTGCTTGTGTATCGCCGACGATGGCTTCGCAAACCGCCTCCAGATTCATCTTGGATCATCGACGACGAGGCGGTCGTTCCTCTTAACGACACGGAAAACGCCCTGATCATTGGCCCAGGAACTACAGTTGCCGTGGAGGAGTCGCAGAGACCTGAAACCGACTCCACAACGATACCAGCCATTCCTGGGACTCACTCTCCACCGATTGAGGTCACCGAAATCCCTCTAAATATCAATAATATTCCCCCAGCTAGTGCTGAGGTTACACTGGATGGGGAGCCCACGACGGTGGCGAATTTAGTGGAAGAAGTGTGCGCGTTGCGTGTTCAAGTCATGTTATTGGAGGCGGAGCGTCGGCCATCCTACGAGCATCAAAATGCTAGTAACGAAGAAGACGTGCCGCCCGAGTATCGGTCGACTCGCAGTGCGTCAACTGTGGATGACAGCTACTTACGCATGTAAGGCATGGCGATTTTCGGCTGCAGAGAGGTGTGGGAGAAAGACTCGGGAGAGGTGGGAAGCTGAAGAGTGATCGTGGAACAATTCACGAATAGGTTCAATACAAGTTCAATGCCCATGTCGGAAAATCCCAATTTGCCTGATCAGGCCTGACTGGCCTACTTATCAGGACGTCTTATCACGTTCAGCGGGGAGCGTATCAGGCTCCTGTAAGGTTGTTGGAATTTCGAGGCCGCCCGCTCGCTGTCATTGATGGTGTTGATCTTGATGTTTCACAGAACGCCGTCGCCATCTTCATTCTTTCTTTCTGCGCCACTCCTTGCGCCGCTCATACTTTTAATCACGCCTTAATCATACCAATAAGCTCCCACCTTTTGTGTATTTGGCCGTAGTTGTTGAATGAATCCCCTGCGCGTTTGCGAGGGTCTTCTGCTATATCCCGAGTAAAGGCTGAGGCTATTTATTTCAACAAAGGTTGTATCAGTTAGTCTCTCCTAGCCAGACGCTTTAACAAAATGAAGCTCGTACCTCGTATGTATCAGTAGGTTACAAGGGTCTGTCACATTCATACCTTCCTGACCCACACATTTTTCTTTGGAAATACAAGATTGTAATAATATCCCTGTGAGTGCCATTACATGTGGTTACACTACTTCGGTCTTGATTTTCAACTAAGTAAAAGGCAAATACTGGATGCATCCGGTGGCTGGAGCATGGTACAAACTGTGTTTCGTCTCCGCTACTCCACTCCCCGCTCCACCCCGCTCCAGCGCTCGCCGCAGCCATGTACTTACAGTACCGAATGAATATATCTAAAACCACACACAGTGCACATAAGCAACCTCACCAAATCAGCAAGGACACTATTATAGCCTTGCAATGAGGTGCGCTGCAACCAAAGACGACCCATGATGGCTGGCTAACGATATCTATATAAGAACGGTTTATGTAGACAAACCGGCCATCAGACTTATGATATCACCTGCTCCACGGCTCCACCGATTTCTATTTTGACTGTCAGGATGTCGTTGTCGTTGAACCGCAAATTCATTATGAGGGCCGAGGGCAGCCAAGAACCAGGCTATAAAAAATTCATCCGCTTATCCGCTATTGGTCAAACACCACCTGAAGGCGGAATAATTTCCCGCGTAAAATGCATCAAGGAAGACTCCTGATGGAGGCGTCGTTTGATGTGAAATATGGCAAGATGAAAACGGGCCAGTAGACGACCACAAAGGTTGATTTCTTTGGATGCATACCAGTCAATTCAAATAATTTTCTGATGAAGGCAATATTTCAATCAAAGATAGTGGTGACTTGAAGTTTGGATCTTACAAACACGCGCAACATTCAAGGATAGTTGGGTATAACACTCTATACTGAGTCTCCTCCCAAATAAAATATCACGATGAAGGCAGTCCAATCTAATGAAAGATTTTGGTCGCAAGGTAAAGGACCAAGGTGGGATAACTACGAGGCGGCATGGCATATTTCGCGGGATGCAAACGAGGCGAGCAAGACCTCAAGATGAAGGTAAGGATGAAGGCGGTGGTAACGTGCACTGGAAATGACATAAGATGAAGGCAGAAAAATGCTGCTTAAGATCACATTTTTTTCCCTAGCAGTTCTCAAGCCAAGCGCTTCCTCATCATGGATCAATTTTTTGGCGGAGAAATCCGCAGGTTGGTGCGAAATTAGGAAACTAGAAATGATCAAGGGGGCCTAAAATCAAGCCGTGTGGACTCTGAGGAATTTACTAATAAATGAGCATGGGTTGAATGAATGTGGAGTAAATGGCCAATTTTCCGTGGCGTAGCACGGGTAGCTGCTAGTACCCTTTACATAAAAAACATCACAGTACTGATGACTGACTTTAGGGCGGTGAAAAAGCCTTCGAAAGAAGGTGAAGAGTTTTTCTGTTTTGCGCCAGCCCAGCCTTATCAGGGTATATCAGGACTTGTAACTTGAAGGCCATCAGGCCTATCAGGCTTGATATGGAGTTATTGGGTCTTTTTGAAGCCTATCACCCTCCTCACTGCCTGACGGGGTGATCAGGTTATACATAGCCATATACAGACTGTTCAGGCAAATTGGGATTTTCTGACACATTCTTTCTGTTGAAAGGTGGTGACCGTCACGCGCTGTCCCGACGCGGCTAGCATGCCCGCGCTCATTATTTGATCGCTCTGTATTCACACTATATATACACTGCCCACTTTGTATTCTGTACTTCTTCCTATTCTTGGACTACCACGTACGATCTGTATCTAGTCCCCGATATATCTGTTGGCTCCTCATTCCTGTGTGACCTGCCATTTCAACACTTTCGGGTATGAGTTTGAAAGCGGGCGATCCTGACGACAATTTCCCTGCGAAGCGATTCAGCCATTAACGAGTATTAATTCGCGGCCTCGGATGTGATCGATGGAGACGGTGACAAAAGTGATAATTCGTCGACGACACTTTGAATACAACTGGACCTTGAGGTAGTAACAGATAGAGAGTGAATATTAATCAGCATGTGACGCGTTGTGTTGGCCAGGGAAGGCAGTGAAGAAAGACGGAAACCGAGGAATGATGAATAGAGCCCATTCTTGTCAAAAGGGGATTTCAAAGAGTAGTGATATTAGAGAACTTATAAGTCAGGGTGCGGGAAGTGTGATCGATCCGTGTGTACATGTCACGAGAGGAGAGGGAGAACGAGTCGAGACAGATTCATAAGAATCACCATCCGATCTTGGTGGGTGCGCAGGTTGGAACCCAAAAGGGAACAATTTGTGGACGCCCACGTAGTGCGCGCTGTAATTAATGTGCAAGGACACGAGAAAAATAATGAGAAGGGGGGGGCTGAGGAATAACTCGTTGACGAGGAAGTGAATAATACAGGCCGCAGAGATGCGGACAAACAGTCGAATAAGCGGCCAGGAAGAGGCGTAGGCAGCAAGTAGAATCGGCAGCGCAAGTACGACAATAAAAAAAGCAAGAGAAAATAGTCACAGTAGAACTTGATCCGGGTTTGAAGTCGGAAGTCAAGAGATCAAACGGAGCTAGATAAATAGGAAGTGGTATGTACAAGGTCGTGTTCCCCGGTGAAGACGGAGGCGTGCTGGGGCTGGAGAGGTTCGCCCAGCGCAAGATCAGCGTCACCAGGATCCAGAGCCATTAAGACAAGGCAAAATGGATAGAAGTTCATAACTCAGTCCAGCGATGATTGATAAAACAGCGAGGAGGGACTCACTGGCATTGCCAGCGCGTAGAACATGGAAAGTGGCATGATTAGAGAGATCAACCGGAACTGCATAAGTTGGCAATGGTGCAGGGTTGGGTAGAAGGGAATGGCGATAAAAGGCCCAGGTGATTGGTAATGCGTCGTAGACATCGCAAACCGCGTAGCACGAAAGGCGTAGCGTAGGTATTATATATTCCCGTCTGACGCCGGGATAGCGTACCGAGGGGGCACGCAGGTATAGTTGAAACAGAGCATCGGGGTGTGGTTATAGAACGGAAGGATGGCGGCAGAAAGACAGATTTGGAAAACCGGGATATCTGTCGTTGCGTCGAGGGAGGCGGACAAGGGAGGAGGACAGAAATCGGTTCTGAATTGTCATTCATCACGAAAAAAACAGGATCTACGGCGCGTCGTCGATGTCGGAAAGCACATATCGAGAACCCGAGAGCCCTGCTCCAGAAGCTTATAAAGAAGAATATTTGGTTCCTGATCGATAATATATGGGGAGTGGCATAAATGCCGTGTTCCACGGTGAAGACGAACGCATGCTGGGGCTAGAGAAGGAAAATTCGCATAGAGCAGCACAAGACCAGGATCTAGCCCAAGACAAGGCGAAACCGAGGGAAGCTCATAACACAGTCCGGCGATGATTGACAAAAACACGAGGAGGGACGCAGTGGCTGCCAGTGCGCAGAACATGGAAAGCGGCATGGACTTGTATGATGATGGAGGCAAGACGAAAGCGGATGAACTGTTTATGCATATTTATTACCGGTCCGACTCCCACCACCATGGCAGCGACACCGACCGCTGAACGGCACATCCAGGCTTTGCTCATTGGCCTACGCAACCAGTTGAGCCACGAGACGGCATGCTTGGGTGCCATGTATCGTGCCTGTCGCTACAAACTTAAACCGGTCCTCCGCGCGGCGATGCAATTCCTCCTCGTCGCTCAATCTTCTGCCGCTCACGATACAGTATTGTGACAGCTCGTCTCCTGCCCGGATCGCATCCTGCACAGGGGGACCATTCCCCCGACTATGCTGCAGCCCATGGAGTGCTTTGATCTGCTTCTCACCTGTCTTTGTGACATGCTCCCTGGCGCGCTGGTCGGGCTGAAACCCGCGAAATTCCGCCTGCGGAAGTCCAAGAGTCCCGCAATTCGCTAGCCGTGGCCGAGGAGTCGCGCCGATATTGGTCTGGGGTCCAAAGCATGTCCCGATGCCGCAGAAACATTGTTGCGCTGGACGTCCCGCGCTCCTATCGGTTCGGCGCTCGACGTCCTGCTCGGAGATCTTGCGCGGTTCTGGATGCCTCTAGGGTGGAGCTCATGCGCTCGGTTCCGCTTATTCACCATAGCCGCGATAGCCTCGTCACGGCCGCAGACTTCCACGAATACCCCGTCCCGCCCCTCTCGCTCGACTCCTTCCGTCGGTCGGTGACAGCGTGTTGCCGGGGAGGGGGGGTTCTTCAGCGTCGATGCAGAGTACCTCAACCACTATTATCGCTGGCGACACGGGTTTTACTACTTGGCTGCCGTGCTCGTTCATCTTCTGGCGCGGCACACCCCCCAGATGGACGGCGCGCGCGGTTGATTGTCGGGCCTGCTGCATAACGAGCACGCCACGGTTCCGGGCGATGAGCATGCTTCGGGGAAAGTGCACGCATCTGCGGTGCACAGTGCCGGCAGACATGGTGGTTACGGGACTTCGTGCGCGCAGTGCGGTGTTGTCAGATATTGCGGAGCCCCAGTAGGTCGATACGCTTCTAAACAAGCACTGACTGAAACACCTTACGGTGCCAGGAAGCAGCGTGGCAGGCAGAGCAGTCCCCGCACAAAGACGTCTGCGTCCTCATTGCACGTATTCGCAAGTGCCTTGATTTAGCGTGTTCGCCTGGCTCCGCCTCCAATTCCGGCAAGGATTATAGGCAAGAATGCTGCCGCGTGGACGAACTGTGGCACAAATGGCTCATGAGGACGCCCGCGCTCGATTCAGCCCGCGGCTTCGGTGAGAACGCCTTCCCGATACGCACCTGTCGTGCGGTCTGGTCGTATATGCTGCAGCTCAACCGTGCAATGGGGATTGCGACTGCTTTTCAGCTGCCCGTGAACAGCTTGCGCAAAATGACGGTGGTGCGTTTTCGTGGTGCTGAGTGAGCATGACTGACGCGGTGATTCTACAGACAAGGCAACCATTCTACGGACAGAGAAAAAAAGCTGAAACCCAATGAACACCCTTGACAACGCTACACGACTGCGGTGGAAGATCCTTTCGCCTTTGCCACACCCCCTCTACGCTTGTATGCGTCTCCCAATAGATCTCGCAAGAACTCGAACTCATCTATGATCTTCTTTGCCATCTTAGTCGTGACATTTCCTTTGGTCGCGCTGAGCATCGTCGAGTTGGAGACGATGTAGACACGTTGCTCGGGTAGTTCGGCGCCGCGGAGATTCTCCCGCACATTCTGCCTCGTCGCGCTGACAAAGTGTTCTCTGGCCTCACACTCGAGCGTCGCACGACTTCGAGCATCTTGTTCTTCGTCTTCGCTTTCGTATCCCATCTCCCGCATTAGGTTGCGGACGTGGCTGTCCGCTTTGGAACGGACGATGTAGCATGGGATTCCGAAGAGACGCGCGTTGCGGAGGATGGCAACGTCCGTCATGGTGAACCTGTTGTCGACGAGGACGACGAGCGCGTCGAAGACGTACAGCCCCTGTTTGTTGAAGTACTGCCAGTCTCGCACCTGCAGCGTGCCCGCGCCTGGGATATCGTACCAGACAAACGGGTTCTTGGGGTCCGAATCTGGGAAGCGAGTGACACACCGCGTCGTCTCTGTAATGCCCGTCGCCGCGGCTCCCGCATCCCTATTCCGCAGGCCACGCAGAGCATTGATGAGCGATGACTTGCCACTCCCCGCGACGCCTGCTACAGCGAAGTGGTACAACCCGTCGCGGTACCCGATCCTGCGCTTGGCGTCTTCGAGGTCTGCGTCAGAGGGCATGACCACCGGCTGGATGCCTTCACGGAGCTGGCGCTCAACCTCCGCCTTCGCTTTGAGCGCCGCACGCGCTTCATCCGCCGCTACGCGTGCAGCCTCCTCTGCGGCACGCTGGGCCGCAGCGGCGAGCCTATTCTCTTCCTCCGCGAGTTGCTGCTGACGTTGCGCCTCCTGCTGTGCCGCCTCCGCCGCTCTCCTCGCCTCCTCTCTTATCTCCTGCTCGCGTCTTTGAGCCTCATGGCGCTCCGCTCCAGCCGCCCGCTCAGCAGCAACGCGCGCTTCTTCGGCCTCTTTTCTGACGCGCTCTGCCTCTGCTTGTGCGGCTTCCATAGCGGCCTGCGCCTCTCGAGCCTGTTGAGCATACATCTCAGCCTCCCGCGCAAGCCTCTCTGCTTCCTCCCTAGCGGCTTGTGCTGCTCTGTCGCGCTCTTGCTGCTCCCGTTGGAGTCTGTTTGCGGCTTCGATGTCGTCATGCGTCGGATTGTTGCCGGCTAGCTTGGATCGAAGGTTCAATAACAGGCCAACGACGGCTGTAGCTATGGGGAGAATGAATGAGACAGCGGAACCCATTGATATAGAGGTGCAGTCGAGGGACGAGAGCGTACAGCAATGCTGCAGCCCGGGTTCGATTCTTTTCTATTGCTGGCAGGATGATCGCGATCCGAGCATGGGAAACGCGTGCCCGTGCCCAAATTGTATCGAAGGTGACGTCGGCGACGGATGGTGTAGAGTTTGAAACCGATCTTCGCAGAACATGCAGAATACATACTATCCTATGCCCAGCCACCTTCTATCGCCGCAGCCGCTCGTACAACCCCTCTGCGACACGCTGGACCCTAGCTGTGGTGTATGGCAATGCTGCAGGCTGGCTTCTATTCTTTTCTATTATTGACGATCCGAGCATGGGAAACGCATGCCCGTGCCCAAATTGTATCAAAGGTGACGTCGGCGACGGATGGCGATCTTCGTAAGGTGGAAGTGGACGAATATTTCGGAGGTGATTTCGATGGGAAGAGTGAGGCACCTGATAATACCACACATCCCGTCAAGTTAGATGGGACGTATGGCCCTAACGTCCCGTCTAACTTGACGGGAATGCGTAAATTCCCGTACCATGGATATACCACATGTATCAGTACGTGCCCTTGGAAAAATTTCGTGTTTTTTACCCCAAATACCTTCAAAATGGTGCACGCACATTTTTTTTACTTGTAGTCAGTAACCTACTCTAATGTATTTAGTGGCGGTGTCTTTGTACCATGCATACCACGGAACACCTCAGACGTGTGGGGGTATGAAAAATACCCCCAATACCTTTCTCGACGCGACGTGTGACAAGGTGACCACGAAGGGGCAGGGGGCGCGCCGACAGTGGCTGTGGTACCACGCATACCACGGGTGGCCATACGGCTGTACGTGCCAAGGCGAAATACCATGCGTACCCCGAGTTGGTGGGGTACGTGTGTGACCAGTGACGGCGCACCCGCTGTCTGCAGCTGTGCATACCTTGCATACCACGGGTCAGGAGCGCGGCAGGGCGTGGCGGGCTAAATACCACGCATACCATGACACGTTTCCTGACGTGATTGTGAAGCTGCCCCGCCATCAACTGCCCTGGGTCGGCACAATCGGCGCCGCCCCACTCCTGCCATCAGAAATATTAAAGAAATACCATGCATACCTCGTGCGTACGCATTTGCAACAAAAAGTACGTTGTATACCACCGATACCACGCAAACCGCACCCGTGCACATTCGAGCTTTCCTAACTTCCGACACCTGATAATACCACATGAACCGGTCTCGTATGTAGCTGCATGTTGGACCTAATTAGCCAAAACCCAAATTTGTGTCCTATGGAATACCACGGACATGTCCGACGTACATACCACCGCTGGACAACATGTATAAGGCCCAGGTCACTGTGTACTATATTTACCATGGATGTTGGGGGGTACGTGGCCGACGTCAGTGATCATCAGAGGGCAGGAGGGCACCCATCACCTGTCATACCGCGCCTACCATGGGCTGTCAGATAGGTGGACATGGGGGGTAGAAATACTGCATGTACCTCAGTGAGTGGGGGGGGGGGGTGTGTGTGACTTGTCACTCACGGCAGCATCGCCTGTGGCTGTCCTACTGCGCCTACCATGCATCAGGGGTGGCGGGGTCGTGGTACTATAAGTACCATAAAATGTTAAACTTTTTCTTTTCAACCCTTCCCCATCAACCTGCACTGCATCGGGATGTGTGGCGGTGACGCTGTCCCGCCATCAGCGGGCACATTGGGCGGGGTGCGTACTATGGGTACCATGTAAGTGATGTGTTGTGCTCGCAAAATACCATGCATACCACACATATGGTGTTCATACCATGCATACCGCACATATATCATCCTGAATTCCTTTTTGGGGCACTAATGCTTTCTTCCCAAAAAGGAAATTTTGGACATCAACCCTTCCCTGGCTCATAGTTGAACCATTTTGGATGGTCTAACCTTATAGGCATGTTTTTATAGGTTCTTTGAAGTCAACTGGGATACATTAGAGCCTATTAAAGTGCAATAATAGGGTGAAAATAGCGAGAATTGATAAATTGAGTTCTGGCCATAATATCTTGGGGATATACCGATATAAATGGCTCCTGAATGTATTACTTTGTTCAATTAGGCCAATGAAACACCCTCCAGTTGATGTCTTATCTTCTTCTGATGGAAGACATCGCAATTTGACCCTAAAAGGAAATTGCACTTTGGCCCTATCATGCCCTCCTCCATGGTGTGAGATATCCCCAAACACATGTTTTGGAATTGACTCATGTAGGTATAATACTAAAGTAGACAATGGACACCCAGGGCATCCTATATCTTATGATTTGAGGTGATCTTTTCTAACATTCTTTTTCACCATATTCAGCATGCCACTAGGCCATAGGTGATGTTCTGAAAGCTCTTACTGATTCACCTGAGCTATAGAAACAATTCTGACCCAAAATGCAGGCCAATATAGCATGGTAAAACTCGAAATTGCCAAATGGCACTTTTTACTTATTTCATAAATAGGGCACCAAGGAGACCATTTGGTGCGAAGTAAACAATGGGAGAGGAAAGAGACAATGTCAATGACTCGAATTGAGCTTTTGTTCAAGTGTTTTGGCGATGTTTTGGCTGAATTCTGTTTCCGAGGATATGGGTTTGAGTGAAACTTTTGGTTCATATACTGTCCATGGTTCAAAACACCATCTGGCCAAATCTGGACCAAAACACTTCAGGAAAAGCTCAATTGGAGTTATTTACATTGCCTCTTTCCAGTCCCATTGTTTACTTCGCACTAAATGGCCTCCTTGGTGCCCTATTGATGAAATAACCATAAGGTGCCACTTGGCAATTTCGAGTTTTACCATGCTATATTGGCCTGCATTTTGGGTCAGAATTGTTTCTATAGCTCAGGTGAATCAGTCAGAGCTTTCAGAACATCACCTATGGCCTAGTGGCATGCTGAATATGGTGAAAAAGAATGTTAGAAAAGATCACCTCAAATCATAAGATATAGGATGCCCTGGGTGTCCATTGTCTACTTTAGTATTATACCTACATGAGTCAATTCCAAAACATGTGTTTGGGGATATCTCACACCATGGAGGAGGGCATGATAGGGCCAAAGTGCAATTTCCTTTTAGGGCCAAATTGCGATGTCTTCCATCAGAAGAAGATAAGACATCAACTGGAGGGTGTTTCATTGGCCTAATTGAACAAAGTAATACATTCAGGAGCCATTTATATCGGTATATCCCCAAGATATTATGGCCAGAACTCAATTTATCAATTCTCGCTATTTTCACCCTATTATTGCACTGTGATAGGCTCTAATGTATCCCAGTTTACTTCAAAGAACCTATAAAAACATTCCTATAAGGTTAGACCATCCAAAATGGTTCAACTATGAGCCAGGGAAGGGTTGATGTCCAAAATTTCCTTTTTGGGAAGAAAGCATTAGTGCCCCAAAAAGGAATTCAGGATGATATATGTGCGGTATGCATGGTATGAACACCATATGTGTGGTATGCATGGTATTTTGCGAGCACAACACATCATTTACATGGTACCCATAGTACGCGCCCTGCCCAATGTGCCCGCTGATGGCAGGACAGCGTCACTGCCACACATCCCGATGCAGTGCAGGTTGATGGGGAGGGGTTGAAAAAAACATGTTTAACATTAACATTTTATGGTACTTATAGTACCACGACCCCGCCGCCCCCGATGCATGGTAGGCGCAGTAGGACAGCCACAGGCGATGCCGCCGTGAGTGACAAGTCACCCCCCCCCCCCCCCCACTCACTGAGGTACATGCGGTATTTCTACCCCCCATGTCCGCCTATCTGACAGCCCATGGTAGGTGCGGTATGACAGGTGATGGGTGCCCTCCCGCCCTCTGATGATCACTGACATCGGCCATGCACCCCCCAACATCCATGGTAAATATAGTACACAGTAACCTGGGCCTTATACATGTTGTCCAGTGGTGGTATGTATGTCGGACATGTCCGTGGTATTCCATAGGACACAAATTTGGGTTTTGGCTAATTAGGTCCAACATGCAGCTACATACGAGACCGGTTCATGTGGTATTATCAGGTGTCGGAAGTTAGGAAAGCTCGAATGTGCACGTGCATGGTTTGCGTGGTATCAGTGGTATGCAACGTACTTTTTGTTGCAAATGCGTACGCATGAGGTATGCATGGTATTTCTTTAATGTTTCTGATGGCGGGAGTGGGGCAGCGCCGATTGTGCCGACCCAGGGCAGTTGATGGCAGGGCAGCTTCACAATCACGTCAGGAAACGTGTCATGGTATGCGTGGTATTTAGCCCGCCACGCCCCGCCGCGCTCCTGACCCGCGGTATGCAAGGTATGCACAGCTGCAGACAGCGGGTGCGCCGTCACTGGTCACACACGTACCCCACCAACTCGGGGTATGCATGGTATTTCGCCTTGGCATGTACAGCCGTATGACCACCCATGGTATGCGTGGTACCACAGCCACCATCGGTGCGCCCCCCGCCCCTTCGCGGTCACCTTGTCACACATCACGTCGAGAAAGGTATTGGGGTATTTTTCATACCCCCACACGTCTGAGGTGTTCCGTGGTATGCACGGTACAAAGACACCGCCACTAAATACATTAGAGTAGGTTACTGACTACAAGTAAAAAAAATGTGCATGCACCATTTTGAAGGTATTTGGGGTAAAAAACACGAAATTTTTCCAAGGGCACATACTGATACGTGTGGTATATCCATGGTACGGGAATTTGCGCATTCCCGTCAAGTTAGACGGGACGTTAGGGCCATACGTCCCGTCTAACTTGACGGGATGTGTGGTATTATCAGGTGGAGTGAGGATGGGGTATTTGCAGACGTCGAGACGTGTCTGTGGGTTCTGTCGCACGAGCCTGGAGGCGGCGAGAGCTCGTTCAAGCGCCAGGATGCGGGCATCTAAGTCCGGTATGCGTTCCCGAATATCCGACAGGGTGCCGCTCAGATTTCGACTCCGTGTTATATCAGAAAGTAGAGAGTCAGGATTAGGGTCGGACATGGGTACTGAAAAGCTTTCGAAGATCTTAGAGCTTGGTAGAGCAACTAATTGAGCTCTTACCTGTACTTGTTCTTGAAAGCAGGTCGTGCAAAGGTCGTAACCAGGATACTCTCCGGAACCAATCCCCGAGATTCTACGTTTAACTGGGCCCCAGGTGTCCTGTGCTTACCGTTCCGGATCCCGAGGTACATAATTCAGAAGTCATCCTTACCTTGAGCTAACTGGCACCGAGTTTAATTCGCAGGAACGTTCCTGGTACAGCCTATATTCCTTCACATTGATATTCCCCCTGTGAACATCGAACTAGCGAGGATGTTATAAAGGCAGATGGCCGCCCGCGGCTGAGGAGCATTCGCACAACTAAACGATCCACGAATGAAACTCACTTTTTTCACTCATTGCAGCTGTGGTCGCTACTGTGCGTCACCTTGAACCTCCTCTGAATCTGTACACTCGAGGAAGTGATGTCGCCCACAGCCTGCACCCATTCCCGATGATTCTGCGCTCGCTCCTCGTGCCGTAGACTCATTTAAATTGCTATCTCCCATCTATCGATCCATTCTGCGTAGACCTTCCCACCCACCCTTCTGTACTTGGGTGGTAAACTGCGGCGGCTTTGGCGATTGCCAGGCCTTCCCATGCATCGATGCAAGATACTCTTGCAATGGACCTGGTGGGGGTACGGCGAATGTTACGTGTACGACGGCCTGCTCGTGCGGGTTCTGTGCCGGCCCAATTCCGTGCCCTACTAGTTGAATATCAATCCGGCAGGGGTTGTCGATTGCGAATAATGGTGCTGTGTCACGGGTCACGGGGGTATTTGTCGAACTGTCCCAGCTGTTCGTCACGCCAAAACGCGTCGAAAAGGTGCAAAAAAGCTCGATTTTGACGAAAATTCCGGTTCGTTTGTCGAAATTTTCGGTCTGGTCACGTAAAATTTGGCGCGTGTCGAATTGTCAAAGTGGAAAATTTGCGTCACAGTCACACCCCCTGTCGAATTGATTGAAATAATACAGTAGTGTGTCCCACAACGAGCGGGGACTTCAGTGCCATCATTTTTCGATCGTAAGGAAATCATCAAACAGTTTCCTGCTCTGCACGCAGTATGTAGATCTGGAAAAAGGATGTTATGGGTGACTAGACCCCAGAAGTGGGGAGGTATGTCAATGGAAAATCGGAAAGTTCTAACAACTGAAGGTGCTACAATATTGAAATAAAACTGCGGCAGGGACGCACAAGCTGTGCCGAGCAAGTGCCGAGGTCTGCCGAGATGAATCGAACTTCACCAACATTGGCAATCTCCGTGATGGCATCACACCGCCGGAGACGCCCGAGATTCGAAACTGAGCGCCGCATTGACAACTGTGGTGCAGAAAGCCTTCATATCGTGACTATTGCTTTGTTTATTTATTAGAAAAGGTACGGTGTCGATATTTACAATGTGAGCGGCGATATCGGAGAGCTCCGGGTGTTTATGCATGTGTGGCAACAGAGGGTGCATTTTGTTTGGTTCAACAACAAAGCAGTAATTATTCGGCTTCGTTGCGCTGCCCATTTCGAACGGAGGAAGTCCCACGAATTATGTGGATATGAGTAGGTGTAGTACAAATAAGTATTACCACTCCCGTTTGCGAACCTTGCGAGCTCGCGGCTGATCGAGCACATTCCTCAAGTCCACCTCTTCCCTTTGTCGTTTCCGAGGAGCAGGAGCGGGTTCGGGGGCAACAGGAGTAGGAACGGGAGAGTCAGCGCGAGAGGAAGCAGACTCCGGCGGTGGAGACAATGGAAGTGCTGGTGGGAGTGTCGGCCAGTCGTCGGCGGGAGCTGAGAACTGGACCGCGTCGAGAATGGCCTGCAATTCCTGATCGAACCCCGTGTTGGCCGCCGCCTGTCATTGTTGCTCGAAGCCCCCTGCATCAACCATGGGCTCCAGATTATTGGAATTAAAGGCGGCAGCTGCGAAGGCGGCGTCAAGCACCTCATCTGTGATGGTCCATAATGGCGAACCACCCAAGTCGTTCATGGGCAGGTCGACTCCGAAAGAGCCGTCGTAAGATCCTGAACCATACTCAATATCGGTCTCATCGAGGGCTACAACATAAATTCAGTCGGATGAAGTTGAGTATAATAAATCACGTACGATGCAACATGGGACCTGGGGAACTGAACAGCGAAGACGACATCAATGGACCCGCCGGTGAACTCGGAACATCGGGTTCGACCTGAAATTGTGTTTCTTCTGGTAGGTTAAATAAGCGGGGAAAATTCAGGAGCGCTAGTTGATTACATACCATCGTCCGAGTCATCCGGCCGTGTACCCACAAGTTTGGGAATCGAGGTGGACGACCCAATCCTGCTGGCGGTACTGTGACATGGTACACGCCCAAGTTCCTTCTTCTGGGACTTCAATTCTTTGAGTCATGCAGCGGCATCTTTTTTGCTTGCGTTGAGGGCCGCCAGCTCAGCCTGGGTCTCAAGAATTGAAGTACCAACGTCGCCGTGCTCCTGTTGGTAAGATTTACGTTTCGCGGTTTGAGTGACATTCCGTGCCATCCTGACTCGATCTTGATTGTGACGGTTGACAAGAATGCATGCCTCGCGAGCAGCAGCAATAGAGGCGGCCTTTTCGGCGTCAAAAATACGTGCCCTATCGGCCATAAGCACACGATCGGTCTTGTAATAAAATACACACTTTCGGATGGACTCAACCGGGAGAAGGTTGATTTTAGTTCCTTTGTTCGAAGCCACATGCGCGCTTTCAACAAGATTCGTGTGACTGGGGGATTGTTGCCAAAATCCCTTAGGAAAGCTGGAAAGCGACTCATTGTATCCAGGAAGCAGCCAAGGTTACTGGACTTTATTTGTGTGCCAATCTACAAGTAGAATTTTAGTGAGGAAGCGGTTCTGTAGCCCATGGACGTACCCCGAAGCTTCTTATTCTCGTTTGTTGAGCAGAAGTTATTCCAGTTCGCAATATCCTCCGGGTCCGAAAGACCCCGAATGGAATTAAGATAGTTGACGGTCACTTTCAACGGAGGGCGAGCGGCTCCGGCGCATGGGCAAGGTGGTGACCGATTTGGGGGTGATCTGCGACGCAACAGCCACGTTGACGTCTGGCGGCGCGCTTGACGTCCTAAAAATAAAAATACAGTAAATGGCCCGACTCGGGAGGGGGGGAGGCATATCTACGCGTTTTTGACCGTGTTTTCACTCTTGTAGATGAGATAGTCGTTGAATTTATCGATCTTGATCCATTCAAGGACATTTGACGCGCCATAAGCTGGGTTCTGAGCCAATTGAGACTGCGAAAAGAAAATCAGATCCGCGGCGAGGGCGAGTGATGGACGCGACGCACCAATCCATCGCTTGTAGTCATCGATATCGGCCTGAGTTGACTGAAGTAGAGTAGCCAGCACGAAGTCTTTTCTGTCCATTGGTGCGGGAGGAGAGGGTAGAGAGGAAAATACGCTTGATGTGTGACTTGGTCACATCGGAAACGTGTCATCGTGGCCGATGCTCACGTAGCCGGCAATGATTAACTGATGGGTAGGCATTCGTTCAGGCGATAGGCATTCAATTGCGCGATAGGCATTCGGGCCATCAATAGGCATTCCCGAATGCCTATGCTACTAAAGTTGTATGTACTCCAAATGAACCTGCATATACTTATATTTGTACAGTGGCTTTAACGCACGAATTCGAAGGTCTCTAGCCTCATGCCGTATTACTTCCTGCGTCGTTGCTCGTGAGTACCACGGCGAGACGACAAAAGGAGATGCTGTTCACTGCAATGTCGTAGTGTACTTGCTCGTGATAGTTTTTCCTATTTATTTTTGTGTATGAGCCAGAGATGTTGAATAGGCACATCCATCTTGTTGACTGTTCTTTTGAGTGCTGCTAACTAGACAGTCCTAGCGCAAATAAGTTCCTTTCCAGCACTGAAACGGCTTGTGCTCATCTCCTTGTGCACCCCGTCGAGCTGTCATACAGCTTCAACGGCATCACCACTCTAGACAACCATCAGGTTCAAAATAAATATGTCATGCCGAGTCGAACAATACGAGATGACTGGGAGTGGTATCCTGCCATCCGGAAGGGGTTCGGCATGCTGGGCCTTTTAGCTGGCGCCGAGGAACACATTATATTTTATTTTATTATCAAATCTTCGCCGCTTTTTCAGAGCTTCCTGATGGGGTCTTAAGCGAGAGAGGCTCCCCGCTGGCCCCTCAATGCTCGCCGCTAGGACTCGCTGCGCGGAGCTTTTTCGCTCGCCGCTGAGCCCACTACGTGGTGCTGGCGCCTGCGACGCTGATGGGGCGGAGTTTAAACCCGTTGATATGTGCTGATCCCCGAGTCCCACTCTTGGCACTGAGTGTCATTCTTGAGTTCCACTTATGGTGGCTTAGCCTTGAGCGAGGCATCAATAGTGGGACTCTGACATTAAAAACTTGAATGTCCGAGTGCCATTCCCTATGTCATGCACAGCCTGCTCTACGCCTCTCTTCTTCCACCACCACGACCTACCCGCCCTTGCCTGCGGAAGCAGGCCCATCCAAAGCCACTGAGGTCCCCGGCGGCCGAAATCATGACTCAAGGAGCTAGGTCGCGAGCTATCTGTGTTTCTGCATTCGGCGGTGCTGATGATGTGTGCCAGTTGCGCTATACTCAACAATTGCCAGAATTTCACAATCAGCGATAGCACTTTTATTATTCAGGTGAATGCCAGTAACTTGGATGACAGCGGTGAGATTCCCTGTTGGCCTCGATTAGCGCAACTACCCTTACATCCCGGAATAGATTTTCGGCGTGTAAGACTGGGCGATCTCCGCCTCTTGAAAGAAGTGGCCAAGCAAAATATTGTTGAATATCATGAAGTTCGCCACAAGAGGACTGGAGCTGTGAAACGCCGGGTTCCCAAGGTAGTCGGCTTTCGGGAAGTCCATCAAGCACGCATCTATGGGAGCCAGGAGGAATTCACTGCAGTCATGTACCAAGGATCTAACTTCGAAAAGGCAAGCTATATCCTCGTATTAGTGCGCTGTCCTCAAACAATTCCTGCAGCACCGGGCTCATGCGGAACGGCGTGAAGACTTCCGGTGACGATATCGTCTGAAGAGGGTTTAACATTATCTGATATTCAACCCCAGGCATCCCTTTTTGGTTCAGTTGTTCGGGGTGACTTCGAGCACTCGCTTCAAGGCTCTAATCTACCACGACAGTAATTAAAGCTCTGTTCCCTTCTGTCACTCGCAATTTACATCCTATTGCAGGATTGATGCCGCTGAATGAGTTTAGAAACATGCATCGGCAATCTGCGCTGGTGTCAGGGTTTGTTGAGAATGAATTGGTATGTTTTCTCCTTGTTCATTGCAAAAATGCACCTCACAGTCAATTTGACTACAGTACCAACACTTCCGTGTAAGGTCAACGCATGGGGGATATATATATTAAACTGACAAGTTCAAGGCTGCACTCGCTCACTAGATGGACGTCACCGGACAATGGCTAGTTGTCCGGGATTCACATGCTTGCTGGAACCAGCTGGAGCTGGGCACAGTGTTGTGGTTCTGTCTCTCCAGTGGGCAGTTGTGAATTGAGGTTACTGGCAATGAGGAGGAAGATCCCACAGACATTCCTGAGGGACTACCAGGTACCTCCTTCTCATCCAGAGTTCATCTCACATCGGACACCAACTTGGAAGAAAGACTTCTTTCCACCATATCTCTTGATGATATTCACCACACATTTGCTGCTGCTAGCCAGTTGCAATGGATTGGTGTCACTGATCCAGGCACTGTTCTGCTTGGATCTCTCTCCTCGCCCACATCTAGCTATGCACGGTTCAATCCATTTTCCGAAATTTCTCTATCGGACAGTCTCGGATTGCAGGATGTAGATGCAAACAGTTGGGAATGTGGAAATACACAGCTGGGTTATTCTTCCCCTAATGGAGGCCCTGTCGCATTACCGAATGGGTGGACACAGTAAGTACTCTCTATTATTTCCACTTGTGACTGGAGCTGACGGAAACTCAGTGTTGCGCTAGCAGATTTACCTATTGATGCAGAACATGTCTCGAGGAAACACATATCCCGGACTGTGAATGCAAACCAGATGATTCTAAAAACATGGCTCTCACAGGCAAACTATGTCATGGATAAATCAGGCATGGATGCAGGTAAGTTCCTTTCAACATACCTTTCAATCCTTGGTTCAATGATATCTCCCCTCAGATGAATATTGTATGTGAAAATTCATGCAATTCAGGGAAGTCTGACTCATATTTCAGTTATAATTGAAAGTCTTAATTTGCGATTGTCAATATCTTTTGATGTGGACGGCTTCACATTACAAGGAACATTCACTGCGTTGAAGCCCTTCGTAGTCATAGGGTATGGCTACGGGGGTAGACAAGGGGGTAGACAAGGGCATATGTGTACCTGGGAATAACAGTGTAAACACAGTTGTTGCCGCATAGTCTACCTTGCCCAAATTGTGTCTACTTGGGGGTACCTTGGTAGACCCAGGGTTTGCCCAGGGTAGACCCAGGTACGCCAAGTTGGAGAACTGTTTGGGAGCTCCAATTTACATTGATAGGCTTGTAGCAGCATTTTCCAAGTAAGTCTTTGTGCAATGATTCTCAACGTCAATTCTGATGTGGCCATGATTACCAAAGTTATGGCATGTTTGGCTCTCTGATGCGGCACAGGCACTGGCGGCGCGCCATTTCAGACCTTTTCAGACACACTCTCCTAGTATGACAGTCTCGTCGTGGAATCCTCGGGCAGGATCCACATTGGGCTACCCGATGTAGCCCAATGTAATCACGCTGTGACAGCATGTGACTACCTCCTGTGTACCAGGCTACCCAAGCGTAGCCAAACACATATGTCGATCCCCTCGTCTACCAGGGGTAGGCCATGGGTAGACCAATGTGACCCAATGTGAACCAATGTAGCCAGCCTCTGACTACAAACGGCCTCAACGCAGTGATTCATGGGCCATGGCCGAAACCCCAAGGGATGATGTCTACCTTTTCCTGTTCCCTGCCAACGTAGATGATTCAGGGGGCTGCTTGGCTGTTCACCTTCCTCCGGAAGAAGAAACATACTATTGGTCATTTGATCCCAACGGAATTGAGCGGTTGTCCCAGGATGCGTTAGAGGAACTCGCCCTTCCACATGTCCATTTTCGGGCCCAAGCAGTCGGAGAGCAGTGGAGCAAAGAGATCTATGACTGTATCGCCAAGTTTCATCGCACCAAGGGATTCGACCCTACCAACAAAGGCGTTGCGATTGAACTTGGGTATCCCCTGGTGGATATTGATAGGTTGATTAATCTTATTTACTGTGACACAGTAAGTTTACTCCTTGCCGTTCAGCAAAACACTCACCATGTGTCGAAAGATCGAAGTGGTCGATGAGGGGGACATGGAAGAGCAAGAGGGGGGATTTTGAGCATGCTCATTAATGTTGTGGAGAATAATTCACCCTTGAGAATAATTGTACTATGATTCTATTCCACGAAACCAGCTTGGTTTTGAAATGGCCCAGCAAGCAGCTCACTCCCTTGTGCGTGAAGGCAAAAATTAAACGGCCGTCAATCGCGATTCTATAGCAGACCGACGCGGAATTATGCATAGATGACAAGGTGGCGGTGTCCCGCCTGGTAACAATCTTCTCCCGTTGATATCTATGCTATCAATTTGATCCCTTTGTCATATTGTGCTGTATAATCTTCCTCCTTCCTGGTGATTTGCAAAACAGATTTGTAACCTTCATATTCCGGTCGTGATCCTTCGGAAAAGCCGACGGGGGCGGTCATCCCGACTCATTTATAACCAGTAATCGCAGCGCAAGATACATCATACATACCTCCAGTTCTCCCCGATGACTATCCTATTAACTGGTGGAACTGGCAAATCGGCCACGCCTCTCGCTAACCTCCTGCACAAGGCTAATCAACCCATTATCCTCGCCACCCGCAGCGGGAACGTCCCCGCACCCTTCATTGGCGCGCGTTTCGACTGGCTCGATGCCGCGACCTATGATATCCCGTTCGAGGCCGCTCCCGACATCGACCGCGTCTACCTCATTGCGCCGCCCGTTCTGGACATGTTCCCGCCGATGAAAGCGTTTATTGACTTTGCTATCGGGAAAGGGGTGAAGCGGTTCGTGCTGATGAGCGCAGGCATACTGGAGGCGGGCGGGGTGGGCATGGGGCAGGTGCACGCGTACTTGGCGACGCTGCCCTCCGAGTACGTGGTGCTCCGGCCATCGTGGTGGTTCGGTATGGTCATTCATCGCCCCCTCCCTGGATAAGAAATCCATCATTAAGATTGACATTTGATTAGAGAACTTCCTCCCGCAATCCGGGGTCCAGTTCGACGGGAAAAACACCGTTATTTCCGCAGCTGCAGACGGGCTGCTCGGATTCGTTTCGACAGAGGACATCGCAGAGGTGGCGTTCAAGGCGCTCGTAGACGAGGTTATACAGCACAACAACCCAATCATCGTGGGCCCAGAGTTGCTCTCGTACGACAAGGTATGTCGTCGATTGATAATCTTGTGCCTGCGGAATATCTGATCTCCGGGTTTCCGTACATAGATTGCCTCTATTCTGAGCGAGGTCCTCGGGAGAGAAGTCAGACACAAGAGATGCACAGAGGCCGAGTACAAGCAAGTCTTCGTTGCACGCGGGATGCCGGAGGATTATGCGGAAGTTATGAGCCGCATGGAGGGATTGATTGCTCAGGGCGCAGAGGAGAAGCTTTTTAAACGCGCAGAGGTGGTTGGGAAGAGAACTATCAGAGAATTCTTCGAGAAGAATAAGGAGACGTGGCGGGTTTAGAGGCTGATGGGGCTAGAGGAACAGTAGCGGCAAATGGGAGAATATATTACTTCTAGATTTAAAACAGTATGGTCTGCTCTGAGGCGTTTCGCCTGTCAAAATATTCAAATGAGGATGTGTGACCTGCATTTGTTCTCTCCGAGCGGGGTCTGATCGTCCATTCTCTCCTTCTCTGAGACTGTGATGAACTCGGTGTCGGGAAATGCCGCCCGGTAAACGGGCTCCGAAGGTGCCGAACGAACGACATGAAGGGACGCGAGGGAGCATTTCGATCTGAGGTGACAACGGAAACTGGATCGTCGCCACACATGGATTCCGAGATTGTAAGGTGGCGGATCGCGGGAGCTGAGAGTGACTTTTGAGCAAGGCACGCGTAGGGACGACCCCATAATGTCAAGGATGCGAGACACGCAAGAGGCGAGATGGGTGGAATGTTTGTTTCGTCTTCCAGCTGAGTTTCTCAAGCAGAACCGCACCGTACAGAATGTGGGCGAGTTCGTCGAGGGAAACAAAGGATGTGGATATATCGGAGAGGCGTGATACTATTGGCGACCTCCCATCGCGCAGAGTGGGCCACCAACACTTGCCGAAGCCGGCCGCAAAACCGTCGTAATCATCTCCAGATAAAAATGCTCAAGAGATATCGATAGTGGGAGCGTTTAACCATATTCGCACCAGGTTCAGGCAGACCTGTAGATAATATAGGTCCTTGAGCTGTAACCCGAGGCTCTCCACAGCCGAGGTGTACCGAATGCTATGTCACGCCATTCCCGACATATCTGCCCCAATACAGATGGAGAAGAGGGCCTAGCGAGAAGAGGGTATAGTGTAGGACTATTTCCGAGATGATTTCGGTTGGGAGGGTGAGGATAGGGTATTTGACAGCGTGAAGGTATGTTTTGCGGTTTTTCTCGACGAGAGAGAGTTCGAGATCGGTTCCCCCTTGAACGCCCCGTCCGATGCTAGCTAAGCTCAGGCTCTCGTTCTTGTGGTGGCAGCTGAGGCCTGCCAGCGCTGACCCCGAATCGGCCTCCTTCAGCTCCATTCTTTCAGTTGAGAGAACACAATGTTCCGTGACCTGAAAGCATGGTTTTTGCCTCGGATGCCCTGACTTGGGCCGATTTGCATCAGGAAACGGTTGTTAGCGCGAATTGCCGTGGGGTCGAATCGGAGTGCGAGTCGGGCTCTTGTGCCCGATTTGCACTTTAAAACTTTTTCGACCCCAACTTGATTGAAGTTAACTTGCAACTTGACCGCAACTTCATCAAGTTGGGAATCAAGTTGGGGCACAAGTTGGGGGCGCAAATCCTTATTTGAAACACCTTAGTGGTCGTCCCTCGCCTCCACATCTCCCCGTCCTCGTTTCATTGAGCGACCGGTCCAATATCGAAATCCGGCGGTTCGTGATTCAGTTTGTTCACTGTTATTCCACCCTCTCCCCGATTTTTTGAACCAACGAACGCCTTTTCTGATAAGCGCCCAGACAATCTCCGCAGCAAACCTTCAGGCCACAGAACATCAACGACAAACAATAGAAGAAATGGCGGGAATTTGGGCTGTCCCAAATTGGATCGTAAACTACGGTGGCCCAGCATTGTTCGAGCAGTGGGTGGCAGGATGGCATATTCTACAGTTACTGCTTTCACCTGTACTACTAGCTGCAAAATATCTTCACCACCTCTGCTATGGCCGGATTCACCTTTATATCGGAGAACGACAACTTTGGCGCGCCTGGTGGCCTCTATGCTGCGACGATACCCCCCGCACCCGCCCCGCCGCCGTCAAAACGATATAAGAAAATTAGATTCGGCGTGTTCACTCCGGGGGAGCAGGAGCTCTCCCTAAATACGCGCAGCCTAGTGTCTGATGTGCGCCTGGCGCAACTCATGGTCTCAGACTCTCAGCGCGCGCTAATCGAGTCAATGTACGCGATTGACGCGTCAAATCCAACGCCACCCATCATTTATAGTGTCTTCTCCACGGACTTCGAAGGGCAACTGCAGGTGTCCGCAGTTATGGCGCAGCACGCGTTAGATGTTGGTGCCCGTGACGATCTCAGTAATCGTTGGACATCGCAGTGGAGCGAACAAACGGGAAAAAGGGCGCCAAAATTAAGCGAGTCCTCTATCTCTGCAGCTGTGGATACGACCACACGAAGCGCAACACGAAATACGATCGCCAGCAGCCGCAGGATCATCTCGGTTCGTGGGAACGCCATAATCCCCTTCCCTTCACGGGCTGCCTTGCTCATGCAGAAGTGACTTTACGTGGCAATTCAATTGTCCGGAAGAGCGCACCATCTCAGGCATCTGCTGGTTCTTCGTCATTAAAACGAACGGCGGTGACTGCTCAGCTTCTTGCTCTCTCACCTGAGAAAGCGCAGAAAAGGCATGTCATACGCACCTCACTGATTATCGATGTTATTATTTTTTCTCAATTGGAGAATATGTCTTTGTACGGGCAGTAATGGTACTTGTTTAAATTTGAGCAACGAGACGAACAATGCAATTGAAACAATGGATCCCAATGGGCGACGGAACTTGTGGTCCATTGATGCGCATCACTTGAATAGCCGTGTCATCCCAAAAAGGAAGGTGTCGGTGTCGGCCTTACTTCCGAAATGGCGTGGCGCAAACTCTCGCTACTGCTCGCACTCTCGCTGCTGCCTCAAGCCCTCGCGGAAGATAAAGAATGCACAGGGCTCCATGGCAGCAAATACTACGACCTCAGCCCGCTCAAGGGGTGCGCGCCGCTGCGGGAGAAACAGCTTTTTTATTGACTTTGCGAAACAGGAAAGACCACAAGCTGACGACGCCGGGCGGACACGACGTGGTTCTCAGCGCATTCCAGAGCATCAAGCAGGAAACGTGAGGCCATAAGCTCGAGGACCCGGCGAAGGTCGGCGGGTTCATGCGTGGGGATCATGGGGATATTTCGCTCGGGTGCGCGAGCTCTTTTCATTCATTTGAGCACCTCAGAGTCACTCACTCGCTAGCTCTACAGGCAAACGAGCACGCAGCTGACCTTCTCTGGCGGCACCACCCCGCGCCCGCAGCTCACGCTCTCCTCGGGCTCGAAATGCAAAAATGCGGGAGACCTGCGCGCGTCGACTGCAATTGAGTTCGTCTGCGACCCCAGCGCGGCCCAGAGCTCCCCACGCCTCGTCGCCATACTTCCCCCCGGCGACGAAGCTGACGCCTTCGCCTTCTTCTTCGAATGGCGCACCACCGTAGGCTCTTTCCCCTCCTATCCCTGCTGCCCAACTAAGTAATGTCTCCCTCGCAGTATGCATGCCTCACCAGCGAGGGCAGCACCTTCGGCGGCTTCATGTGGTTCCTCTTCATCTCGTGCGTACATCCGACGACTCCTATTTCGTACCCCTACTAACGTGTCCGTCACCGCAGCGCCCTCACCCTCCTCGTCATCGGCACGCTCTACAACTTCTTCGCGCTGGGGCTCGGCGGCATGGACGCCCTCCCGCGCTTCTCGCTCGCGGGCATGTGCTACCACGCCGCGGAGGCGCTCGCCGGCCTGCGCGAGTGGTTCGCGCGCGAGGGCTGGCGCGACTGGACGTCCGGGGGCTGGCGCGGACATGGCGGTTACCGCGACTCCGTGCGCGCAGTGCGGTGTCGTCAGATATTGCGGAGCCCCAGTAGGTCGATACTCTTCCAAACAAGCGCTGGCTGAAATACCTTACAGTGCCAGGAAGCAGTGTAGCAGGCAGAGCAGTCCCCGCACAAAGATGTCTGCGTCCTCATTGCACGCATTCGCAAGTGTCTTGATTTACGGCGTTGGCCAGGCTCCGCCTCTAATTCCGACGAGGATTACAGGCAAGAATGCCGCCGCGTGGACGAACCGTGGCACAACATGAGGACGCCCGCGCTCGATTCAGCCCGCATCTACCGTGAGAACGCCGTCCCGATACGCACCTGTCGTGCGGTCTGGACGTATATGCTGCAGCTCAACCGCGCAATGGGGATTGCGACTGCTTTTCAGCTGCCCGTGAACAGCTTGCGTAGAATGACGGTGGTGCGTTTTCGTGGTGCTGAGTGAGCATGACTGACGCGATGGTTCTACAGACAAGCGACCATTCTACGGACAGAGAAAAAAAACTGAAATCCAATGAACACCCTTGACAACGCTACACGACTGCGGTGGAAGATCCTTTCGCCTTCGCCACACCCCCTCTACACTTGTATGCGTCTCCCAACAGATCTTGCAAGAACTCGAACTCATCTATGATCTTCTTTGCCATCTTAGTCGTGATATTTCCCTTGGTCGCGCTGAGCATCGTCGAGTTGGAGACGATGTAGACACGTTGCTCGGGTAGTTCGGCGCCGCGGAGATTCTCCCGCACATTCTGCCTCGTTGCGCTCACAAAGTGTTCTCTGGCCTCATACTCGAGCGCCGCGCGACTTCGAGCATCCTGTTCTTCATCGTCGCTTTCGTATCCCATCTCCCGCATTAGGTTGCGGACGTGGCTGTCCGCTTTGGAACGGACGATGTAGCATGGGATTCCGAAGAGACGCGCGTTGCGGAGGATGGCAACGTCCGTCATGGTGAACCTGTTGTCGACGAGGACGACGAGCGCATCGAAGACATACAGCCCCTGTTTGTTGAAGTACTGCCAGTCTCGCACCTGTAGCGTGCCCGCGCCTGGGATATCGTACCAGACAAACGGGTTCTTGGGGTCCGAATCTGGGAAGCGAGCGACACACAGCGTCGCCTCTGTAATGCCCGTCGCAGCGGCTCCCGCATCCATATTCCGCAGGCCACGCAGAGCATTGATGAGCGATGACTTGCCACTCCCCGCGACGCCTGCTACAGCGAAGTGATACAATCCGTCGCGGTACCCGATCCTGCGCTTGGCGTCTTCGAGGTCTGCGGCAGAGGGCATGACGACAGGCTGGATGCCTTCGCGGAGCTGGCGCTCGACCTCCGCCTTCGCTTCGAGCGCCGCACGCGCTTCATCCGCTGCTGCGCGCGCAGCCTCCTCTGCGGCACGCTGGGCCTTAGCGGCGAGCCTATTCTCTTCCTCCGCGAGCTGCTGCTGACGTTGCGCCTCCCGCTGTGCCGCCTCCGCCGCTCTCCTCGCCTTCTCTCTTATCTTCTGCTCGCGTCTTTGCGCCTCATGGCGCTCCGCTTCGGCCGCCCGCTCAGCAGCAGCGCGGGCTTCTTCGGCCTCTCTTCTGACGCGCTCTGCCTCTGCTTGTGCGGCTTCCATGGCGGCCTGCGCCTCTCGAGCTCGTTGAGAATTCATCTCGGCCTCCTGCGCAAGCCTGTCTGCTTCCTCCCTAGCGGCTTGTGCTGCTCTGTCGTGCTCTTGCTGCTCCTGTGCGCCTCTGGATATCGCTTCGAGGGTCGAGACAAATGAACCCATTGAGATACAGGTGCGGTCGAGCGACCAGAGCGTACAGCAATGCTGCAGCCCGGGTTCCAGTCTTTTCTATTGCTGGCAGGATGATCGCGATCTGAGCATGGGAAACGCGTGCCCGAGGTGACGTCGGCGACGGATAGTGTAGAGTTTGAAACCGATCTTCGCAGAACATGCAGAATACATACTACCATATGCCCAGCTGCCTTCTATTGCCGCAGCGCTCGTGCAACCCCTCTTCGACACGCTGGATCCCAGCTGCGGTGTATGGCAATGTTGCAGGCCGGCTTCTATTCTTTTCTATTGCTGATGGGAAACACATGCCCGTGCCCAAATTGTTCAAAGGTGACGTCGGCGACGGCAGAACATGCAGAATAGTACATGCTAAGTGAAGTGTGCAAGATGTCGCTCACCCTATGCCCAGCCGCCTTCTATCGCCACAGCCGCTCGTGCGGCCCCTCTGCGACACGCTGGAGGCCTACATCCTGCCTCTGCAACTGCTTGCCTTTTTGTGTTCGTCTGGTACCTGCCCGGACTGCGATTACTGCCTCCGGCCTGTCCGCTGGTGCACGAAATTCTAGCAATTATCTCAACTGTCTCTTTGGCTATTTGAGGCTGTTCCGAAGGTCTGGGGATATAAACGTGGATCTACGGGATTCACATAAAGCTATCCAACGGACAGATTCTATCTTGCTTTCTATCTTTCTTTGTTTGCGGTCTGAATCTACTGGTAACTGAGATCTCCAGCCCGGTGACAAGATTGTGCTTGGAATTAAAATCTTCACCTCGACACACCGGTTCTGAGTGCTCTTTCCAAATATTGTTCATTCACCTACACCGTATTTACAGTCCGATTCCAGGTGTCGAGGAAGCTAGATAATACTACAGCAACATTTCTGTATAATTGTATTCTCCTAAGTACTTGCGCGCCCTGGAATAATATCTGTTTACCGAATCTTATGCCCCGGGTTTTCCGGAGCGAAGCCGCGGTATGTCTTGTGCGAACTAGGAAAGTGCAAAGCTTTGATGGTGTCTGAGAGATAGATACAAGAACAATTCAGTACGCGTACCTCGCAAGAGTCTAGTACCAAAACCAATTTCGCAGGAGCTCGAGATTGTTGCGTGGTAGCTTGATCCTGGAGATAGGGTTTCTATCCGAGTAAAATTTTGGTGGCCTGGCGGAATTGATGAGACGAGTTCGACACATGGTCGAACAAGGAGACGCTAAATCAATGAAAACAATAGAGAGTAAATCTTGTTTGGTATATATCCAGGTATGACGCAGGGAAGGGTTTGAGGGATACACTAAACCCGCGTGCGTCCTTATTGCTGGCCGGTGGCCGTCGCGTTTGCCGTCGCGTTTTTCGATCAGATGTAAATAGAAATAATGGAAGAGCGTGTCGGTGAATGTAGATAATCATTTGGGATTGTAACGATTGGAGCAATGGTGCGGTACAACAGCAGGAGGACGAGACGATGGCGGTGGGAAGGGAGACGCGAGCCCTCACGCCTGATCTGTCACACGACCCACCCTGACCTTTGAACCACACGAAAAAAAAAAAAAAAGTTTCTTCAATAAATTTAACCTGGGAAAGTAATACAGCAGCAGCTCTACCTTCCCTTTCGGCATGTCCTTCAAATTAACCGACACCGTCTTAATGCACTTTTGTTTTTAGCTTCATATGCATGTCCCTCCGTCTACGGCGCAACGCGGTCCGACTACCCCCGTGAGACCGCCTTCAAACGGTGTCGTATCGCCAATTTTTTTGACATTGGCCACCATCCTCAACAACCGCCAGCCTTTCAATTGTGAGTCGCATTATTTTTATGATACTGTTTTACTGGTAGCTTGCGACGGTGCGCGGTAAGTAATCCTTATATCAATCACATTTAATTGTTCATTATTTCAATCCTAGACGCCGTCCTGAATACCACAGCGAAACTCGGACATTGCATCTGGTTTACGTGGACAGCACAATTGTCTTGCTCGCAATTCAGAGTGCCCATGGAAGGTCACTCAAGTGCGGAGTTAATGTGTCTTGAAAGAAACCCGTACCTCAAGATTAGAGAAACGAACTTGCCAGAAATGGGATCAGCAAACAGTCCGTCTTGATCCTAATATCCCACACACTGTTCATTCATCGCGTAGGGTGTAATTATAATAATTATGTAGCAGAAATAAACACTCTGGACGTGAAAGAAGTGAGAACGAAAGGGTGTCACGATTTGCAAGTTGCTATGTAAGAATGAGTGTTTGAAAAATGTTGGAGAGCGAACAAGAGGTATTTCATAATTACGATAGAACTCAGCCAATAACGGTAATAATGGGAATCGAGGGAAATGCTGCTAGATATGTCGCCACTGGTTCGCGTGTCTGGGCGATCGTCAAGGATACCAAAGTACAGCGAGAACGCAAGATGAGCGCATTGACCTCAGGAATGGGATTGCTTTCGGTAGGATAACTGTCTGAGATTGAAAGTTGTCGGAGAGCGGGAGTGGTGAGTGCGTCCAGGATGACTCGTTGACCCGAGAGGCCCTCATCATTATTGTCTCCTAGCTCCAGCACATTAAAGGCCCCACAGGTAGTGGGACTTCTGTGTTGTAGCAGACCTGATCACAGCGAAACGCCACAAGAGTAGTGGCATGCTCCAAAATTGCGGCGCATTCGGCTGCATAAAGAATGCAGGCAGAGATTGTTGTCAGCTGCGCCCACGGCAGTTGAATTTCGGAAGGTCCAAAGGTGTCTGAGAGGGTGGCATGCTTTAAACTCGGCGCATTACGGAAAGGTGATATTGAATCCCGCGAGTCGATCTTGCCCGCATAGTCGGTGGGACCCAAAGTCAAGGAATGGAGCGAAGGGAAGTCTGAACCAATTAATCGGAAACCTTGGATGGGCAGCCTGAAGTCGATGTATTCCCAGCGCTCGGAGTGAGGTATGACTGCCTCGACGAACGGAATCACATCGGTCTCGAGATCCGGTAGATCGTCGGTGAATTGCAAGGAAATCGACAACGGGCAATTTTTGGAGCGCAACAGCCAGGCTCTGAGCAAATCCAGTGCCATAGTCCAAGACACATCCCCATGATGCAATTCGATGGCTCGCCAAAGTCGTGGCGTGCTGAGTGCTATTTCGCGCCATGTTCGGCATATCTCGCCTAGTATGTGCGGGGAGGAGAGTCCAATGGCCGGTGGGCGTTCAGGGTAAGGTGGGAGGAAGTGGACGAATATTTCGGAGGTGATTTCAATGGGAAGGGTGAGGATGGGGTATCTGTAGGAGTCGAGACGCGTCTGCAGGTCCTGCCGTTCGAGCCTTGCAGCGGCGAGAGCTTGTTCCAGTTCCAGGATGCGGGTATCCACGTCCGATATGCTTCCCCGAATATCCGACCGCGTGGATCTCCCGCTTCGCGTCTCAGAGAGCACGAAGTCAAGATTAGGGTCGGTCATGGGTACTGGAGGCTGCGAAGAGCTCAGAGCTCAGTGGAGCAACTAATTGAGGTCTTACCAGTACTTCTTGAAAGCAGGTCGCAGAGGAGTAAATCAAGAGTAAATGCGATGACTCGTGTTTGTCTTCTTGTTTGGCATGGCACGTGTCTCAGATCAGTTTGGTTCCCGGCCTCGATTCCAAACAACGCGTCCTCCTTGCTTCCTCCCCTCTCCTCACTATTCTGGCGCCCTTCAATCCTATTGCTTTCACTTGATGCACACCTTGTGTCTGTTTCTCCTTCCTGCTCCTCGCAACCTCGAGGCAGAGGCCTATAACTTCAATGCCACTTCTACATATCCAGCCTTCCCCGAGACTCTATTCTTTGGAGCGTCATTTCGCCATATTTACCTGGTATCCACTCGATTGCAAGATATGGATGCCTCTTCCTCGCTTTTCCTGCTTTCGCGTCACTCCATTTGCCAGGAAGTTCTGCGGAGTTCGGAGAGCGGACGCATGGACAGCGACACCTAGCGACACCAAGACGCAAACGCCTTGCGAACTACGATTTAATCCAATCTCAGTGTGTGCGTATGTCGTTTCTTTATTCCGGACCCCTTGTGTTTTTTTTTCAGCTACATTTCAATGCTTTCCGGATTCTCTGCTTCGTTCCTTCAGATCCATAGATCCGGCCGCCACGAATATATGTATACGTGTCGTCTGGTGCCTATTTCATCTTGTTTGTTAATTCCCTTTTTTCTAACGCGCATGTATTCGCCCTTTATCACATTTGTCTGGTGGATTGGAGCGCGTATCTCTTCTCTAATGCGCATATACTTACCCTGTCTCCCTCAGGTGCACCTATACTCGCAAATTTGTCTCCCCCGTCGACTGGCCGCACGCACAATTGTTTGTTCGAAGAAAGACTAGGGTGCCTGCGCACCGAATTCATTGATCTCCTGCACTGCTTCTCTGAGTGTGCGTGCTGACATTCTCAAAATTCCACCGCTTGACTTTTGCCACGGCTCAATATCCCGTGTGCCAACACGATATTTTCACTGAAGAAATGTCGTCTTCTCCTCCACGTCGTAAAACATCGGCTCCCCTTCTCGCTTCATCGAGCTACCGGCACTCTTCGTCCTCTCTCCAGCGCTTCATGATTCAGTTTGTTCGCTATCCCGCTATCCCGTCATATATTCCACCCTCTCCCTGATTTTTTGAAGCAACGAATGAGTGCGTGCCTTTGTCTGATAAGCGCCCAGACGACCTAATCTAAGCGCCCACAGCAAACACCAAGCCTCAGAACATCAACGACAAACAACAGCCAAGGCGCAAACTCTCGCTACTGCTCGCCCTCTCGCTGCTGCCTCAAGCCCTCGCGGAGGATAAAGAATGCACACGGCGCCATGGCGGCAAATACTACGACCTCAGCCCGCTCAAGGGGTGCGCGCCGCTACCTTGATTCGCACGAGGAATGGCTTTTTTTATTGACTTTGCGAAACAGGAAAGACCACAAGCTAACGACGCCGGGCGGGTACGACGCTGTTCTCAACGCATGCCAGAGCGTCAAGCAGGAGACGTGGGGCCATAAGCTCGAGGACCCGGCGAAGGTCGGCGGGTTCATGCATGGGGATCATGGGGACATTTCGCTCGGGTGCGGGAGCTCTTTTCATTCATTTGAGAGTCACTCACTTGGTAGCTTTACAGGCAAACGAGCACGCAGCTGACCTTCCTTGGCACCACCCCGCGCCCGCAGCTCACGCTCTCCTCGGGCTCGCGCTGCAAAAATGAGGGAGACCTGCGCGTGTTGACTGCAATTGAGTTCATCTGCGACCCCAGCGCGGCCCAGAGCTCTCCACGCCTCGTTTCCATACTGCCCCCCGGTGACGACGACGACACATGCGCCTTCTTCGAATGGCGCACCACCGTAGGCTCTTTCCCCTCCTATCCCTGCTGCTCAACTAATTAATATCCTCCCGCGCAGTACGCATGCCCACCAGCGAGGGCAGCACCTTCGGCGGCTTCATGTGGTTCCTCTTCATCTCGTGCGTACATCTACCGACTCATATTCCGTATCTCTACTAACGTTATTGCTGTCCGTCACCGCAGCACCCTCACCCTCCTCGGCGCGTACCTCGTCATCGGCACGCTCTACAACTTCTTCGCGCTGGGCCTCGGCGGCACCGACGCCCTCCCGCTCTTCTCCCTCGCGGGCATGCACTACCACGCCGGAGAGGCGCTCGTGGGCCTACGCGAGTGGTTCGCGCGCGAGGGCTGGCGCGACTGGACCTCTGGGGCCGGGGGTCGGCGCGGCGGCGGATACACGCGCCGGGACAGCCAGGGCAGCGGGGTGCTCCGGTGGGGCGCGCCGAGCCGCGGGGACGGTGGCGGTGGAGGAGGCCCGGGTGGCTTCATGCGTACGCGCCCGCCGCCGCTGCAGCGGAACGATAGTGCGACGGCAACGAACCCGGCGAGCCACCAGACGCAGGTGATGCAGCCGTCTGCCGTTGCGCCCAATGTTGGTGGGGGCGGTGGGGGCATCAACGGCGGGGGCGATGCGCTCGGCGGTGGCGGTGGCGAGCTCCGCGGTGCGGCGGCGGGGCTGAATCCCGCAAGCCACCAGGCGTAGGTCATACAGGCGTCCCAGCAGCAGCAGCCGCGCGCGCCGTTCGCGAGCCACCCGACGCTGTCCGCGCAGGCTACGCAGTCGCCCGCTCAGGCCGCGCTCTCGCAGTTTGTGTCTGCGCCGTCGCAGTTCGCGTCTGCCGCACCGTCACGGGCACGGGCCCCGCAGACGCCGGGCGAGCAGCGCGCGTTTTTTTGCTTGGGGACGACGAGGAAGACGAGGATAACGGACCGGAGTCGGGGTCGACAGCAGGACCCGAGTCATCGGACTGACTAAATTGCGTCTTTTTCCTCTCTACGTTACGCACCGGGAAGAGCTGCAAGTAGAACAGGCCAGGTACGTTCTTTTTTTTGTTCTCTCCTCTTCTACTCACGCTAACTCCCCTACCAACGGCAGCTGCTTGCAGACCGGGCTGGGCGTCGTGGGAGAGCGGGAGGAGATGTGCGAGAACCAGGAGCGGGCCAGGTACGTTGCTTTTGGTTGTCTTTTCTTCTACCCGATGCTAACTCTGGCAGCTTCTTGCAAGACGGACTGGGCGTCGTCCGCGCGGGGATGCGGACGGTGCGGAGGCACGTAACAGATACCCTTGTTGTGCGTAGTCGAAATGAAAATATATCTCTTTTCAATTTCCAATTTCATCGAGCTGGACGGGCCATTGTGAGCTTCTGCCCGTGGATCTGAGAGAAATAGGTGCGTCTCCGCTTGCTTTTCTTGCACGCTTTTCTTACCCAGGGCACGGTTGACACTCGGGGTGCGTTATACTGTCCTCGCACTCATTCACTCGCTTACTCGCTTTTGTTTAGCTGTGCAGTATGAAGGGGAGAAAATGTGCATTCTCAGCGCGCGTAGTCAGTACTTGGGATACTTGTGAGTAGCGTAATTATGCAATACATTGTTATGCTCTACGGCATAGAGTGCGATGAAGTACCGAGGTGCAACTACGTTCGGCGCGCGGAAACTCGGAAAAGCAAGTCAGGAATGATAAATATTGCAATTTCTAAGATACGAATGAATATCCTGGGGCGAAGGTTGGGCGCAGTTATTGCAGCCGCCGACAAAAGCGATAAAATATACATTGCGGTGTTCAACATGACATGAATGAATGCAAGAAGATGAACCTTCATGGGGAGACACGGTCCTTCAAAGCGATTGTCTAAGTCCAGACTCCGGTTGAAAAGACTTGACATGGTGAACATGCATGAATCTACCGTTCTCGATGAGTATAGAATAAAAGGAACGCAGTGACTAGATTAAGCGACACACCTCGGGTTGCCTTCGTCATCTTGAATTATTTTGGACCCAGTCCAAGTCCACCTCGAATAGTTTGCGCGCTGAGAATGAAATCCAACGGATTAAAACGAGGCCAGTAAAGATAAATGACAAGGGACGACTCACGCGGGGGGGAAGATCCGCACATAGGTGCGATGTTTTGAGACACTGAGCCTCGCTGCGTCTACGAGAAGCAGTGAATGAAAGTATTCAAACATCGAAGTATGTTGCTCACCTTGTACACTAGAACTAATAAACATCGGTGATGATATATGCCTGTTGAGCCTCGACTTGAACATGAAGTGAGTAGACACGACTCAGTAAAGAGAAATTGGAACGGTGATGAAGGATACATACCTTGCATGTAAGATCGTGTAGTGAATAAGTAAGACGCCTCTTGAAGGGTTGAATCTGAAGGAGAAAGACAAGTTCGTAATCGATACGAAGCTCAAACCCAAATTGTACACCAGCATGGTTTCAATCAGTCAGTCCGGCTTGAAAAAAAAGCGTATATAAAATTGCATGAGGACCCCGAGTGCAAGGAAAGGCTGCTTACCGCGTTAATTTGGGCAGTCAATCGGCATGGAGGGACTTGGAAATCTGGGAAGAAAACTGCATGAAGACGGTGTGCGGGATAAAAATCCCATGGCCAAGTTTGCCTATCTGGTTCAATTGGGGCATTGTGGGAGCAGTCACTCGGCGTCGAGGAATGAAGAGCCGGGAAGCTCAAGAAAACTGCATTAAGACGGCGTGTGGGACAAAGTGCGCGTACCTGGTTTAACTATTTTAGCATCGTGGGCTCATGGTTGAACGGTCAATCACTTGAAGAAATTTTAAAAATGTTGCATTAGAACGGCATGGATGATATTAATGGAAGGTTTACTGACCGGGCTCTCGCAAGCGAGGTAACCGGGACTGGAGTTGCATTAGGATGGCATGTAAGGATTAGATTAGAACCGCGTGTAGTGTCTGGGTTAGAGACATTGCGTACATACCTGGTTCAAGATTGTATTAGGACGACGCGCAGGAACCGGAGTAACGAAAGATAACTCGGTTTATCGACCAGGTTAGGTTAAGGACACAATGAGCTGAAAAGAAAATTGCATGAGGGATTAGACTCTATTAAAGAAGACCAATTCATACCTGGTTCAACAACCAGCCCGAGCCGATTCTAAAGGGGAAAAAATGAAGTCAGTCAGTGAATAGAAGTTGGAACGATGAACCAGAATGCGTACTTTGAGATCAGAGTTTCGACATTTTGAAGGCGGGCAAAGTAACGGCCTCTTGAATCGTCGAATCTAAAGGGAGGGGAAAGGCAAGGCAGAAAGTCTTGAGGAGTTGAGCGTCATAGGTTCCGCGTAAACATCTGAATAGCAGCCAGTAAGTAACGAGATTGATTAAGCAAGCATACCTTGAAATGGGCAAAACGTAGGCAATGGCAAAGGCCGTAGTCACGGTGTTTGGAGGTCTGACGAGTCGTGTGAACCTAGCCACGGTATAGAGTCTGAATAACAGGTCAGTGAGAAATAAATAAGTGATATAAAATAAGTAAGGAAGCGTACCCTTGAGGTAATGAACCATAGAGTCTCGGTGCATTGCAGGCGCGTAGACACCATATGTCTGGACCATCTGATTGATGCGGAACTGGTGGAAGTGCCGATACATAGGTACAAACGCGTCTCATAACATTTATGTACCATTGGGGGAATATTTAAAATACAAACCCACCATCGTGTTGGCTTCCGCCTTCAATGTAAGAAAAATCGTGTATCAAGAATAACCAATTTCGGTGTTGGGGATTACAATCAGGAGGAATCAGTCTACAATTTCTAGGGCATGAATTCACGGCAAAACACGGGAGTTCTTTCCTCCACTAGCGACGTCTGGACATGGCATTCGTGCAGGCCGAACAGAAGCCATCAACGTTGGGAGCTATCTCGGAATCAGCAGAGTCGCAGTGACTGAATAAATAGCCCAGCATACTGTATTGCTCCGGGAATAGATGACTGATGAGACCGTCGTTAAATTTTTATCAAGAAAGCCAGGCATGGGTGACTTACTATTGGTTGCACGTTCTGGTGCACACAGGAGGCACGCAATTCCTCGGGTGGTTGGGGCTGAACTTGCAGTTGCTGCTTCCGCATGGAACCTGAATTATATCTCAGCGCTGTTGAGGGTACCGGAAAAATTCAATAAAATACTTCGACGGGGGGCTGAGAGTAGAAATAGGTCAGAAAGAAAATTCAAGACGAATGAAAATATTCACAAGATTCTCAGCGTGTCCGCACCTCAGGTAGAGGTTTCGCACACTGTTCATCGCATGTCTGTGAGACCATTACCAGCAGGTGGTGTCAATGAATGACTCACTGGCGCCAACGACACATCGTGAATCCGAGCGTGTAGGAAGGGGTAAAGGTGAAGGCTGTTTGTATGAGATAGATGGTTGTTGAGAGAGAAGTGGCCAACGCTACACGTCCTTTAAAGGTCACCTCCCGCTCCTTGATATCGGTGACGATGAGAATCCCGGAAACAGTCAATTAGAGTACATGTTTGCTACCACCTTTAAATTCAGAATTAGAATTTCACAGCAACTCCGCCACTCACAACTTGGTTGCATACAATGGCTGTACGTCAGTCGGACAGAGAGATATCCGCACATTCAGTGATATCTCGAATACACATTATCCTGGTTTATCCGCAAGCCTCGGATGCCCAACTGAGCTGCGCTGAGGAGTATCTCGAACGTGCCTGCACAGTGACTCACGAGTGATTCTGTCCGATACAGTCAGTTGACTCAGTTCAACACGAAAATCAACAACAATAACGCATTGATCCGTCCAGCCGACTTGACGGGAAGCCTCGACACGCACATGGCCTGATTGTCGGATTCCTATACTTCTCCCAAAATATAATCAATAGAATCGCAGATTTCGAAGTTTAGCTGGTCAAAAGTCAAGCACGTGGATTTAATCCTGAGAAATCATTTAGAAATAGGATGCCCGAAGACCATTCTTAGATCAAATACCACTTGCCGCAATATATTACCTACCGCTGCGTTGGGCGGACTGGCACATCCACCGATGCCCTCGTACTCGTTTGTGTCAATATCTCAATGAAGGGCAGAATTTACACACATGTTGAGGAGCCAGGAGGAAAAGAAGAACGTATTACGCCCGGTTACTGCGCAGACCTTCGGCAGCTCTTCCACATGGAAGAATTCCCCCACAGTTCTCATAATTAGCTCAGATATAAGAGGTGGGTGGTTTGGCCATCCCGTACCGATCGGTATGCCCCACAAGCTGCGCCGAGCGATTAGTAACGTGTTTCTGTATCGCAGCATATTGGGCGGTACTCAAGAAGGGAATTGTGAATTAACAGCAGTGTGGGTCTGGAGCGCAGATAGCATACCTGGTGCAGAAACGCACTCTTTTCAAAGGCCAGTGCTACGT
The DNA here is from genome assembly GCA_029282285.1 of Mycena rebaudengoi. Taxonomy (NCBI): domain Eukaryota; kingdom Fungi; phylum Basidiomycota; class Agaricomycetes; order Agaricales; family Mycenaceae; genus Mycena; species Mycena rebaudengoi. The sequence goes on from JARJCX010000248.1 coordinate 129,153, forward strand.
CAGTGTAAACATCTCAGTCGAGGCCTATGATCCAATCTAAATGATGAATTATCCGCACCTCCCGCTCGATGATCGGTCGCAACAGCAGCGAAGTGGTTATTCTACAGAAGTCGCATTTGAAACGGGTTTGAGAATTCATATCTACCACAGAAAACGCTCCATATCTTCGAACGACTAGATTCCCGCGGTGTGATGTCAATAACAGGAGAAAATCAGCCGCACGATAATCAAAACACGCATAGCACTGACAAGGTTTCAGGGTTACGTTCCAGTTCGCGTCCCGCTCGGACTGACAGTCGTCGTAATATTTCATGATGAATCCCACGCGCAAGAACAAATGTCCTCGCGACGGAAGGTTACTCTCAGAGCGCTCGTGCTGGCCTTGGGCTCCGCCACAGCAATCCCGTGCGTGGTCCAAGGATCGCATGGGATCGCAGAACGTGACGTCTGGAGCGAAACAAGGTCCAATATGACTCGCGGCTTATGCCCCCAATCTGCATAGGACGTCGCATCAGCGCGGACAGCAAAGCGACCGGACACAGCGGACTCTGAATTCCACTCCGGGAATGCGATTTCATGTGGGTTTTGAATCAGGACAGGCCCGGAGGGTATCGAGCCGTGGGGAGTACTTGGATGGATATTTATCAACTAGACTTTCGTCGACAAGAAATTCATTACGCACTTGTTGTAAACACGTCATACTCGAGGGCTGACGCATGACACACCTTCCCACTGCGTGCCCGACTGGGTGCTGATGTGGTGTGGATTTTATCGTCCCTGAAATACCCGGCAGGATTCAAACGCTTCTGGCAAAAGCAATTTCAAGTACCGCTCGATGGAAACGACAACGAGAGCGACAGAAACACAAACGGCACGGCTTCAGCGTTTCAGAGATATCAGACACATGATTTATTACCACTCATGAGGCTCAGTATGCCCGTCAATGGATTAAGACCGGAGCACGAAGAAAAAAAAACACAAGGGTTGCGGAGGATGTGGGAAGGTGATCGAAGATGGGAGGCAATTTTGGTTCAGCCAGGATCATTTCCAGGGAATATTGGGCAAGACACAAAGAACCGTCTCGTCCAGCCTAGAAAATTCAAACGACGGAACTTTGAATCGAAGTTCACGCCAGAGACTCGGGAGAAGTGTTCAGGAGCGCTCCCCAGAGCGGCAGAGAGAGTGGGTATGCCTTATGAGCCGGGGGGACCTCGGATTGAGGCGATGTCGCGGTCCAGTATGAAGGTTAGGGAAGAGAGTTCTTTGTTTGTTCTTGTCTTCAGCATGATCTCTTTGACCGGCCCGCTCCAAGCCCGTCGCCATCCTATGACAACGCTGCGACCCTCCTCCGCGTTGCGCTCCATGGGTATACACCAGAGAGTGAGGCGTCATATCCACCTATCTATTTCTCTCCCACCGCACTCGGAGCCTCCGGTTCGACTCACATGGTGGGTAGTCTCTCGTTGGTCTCTCGTAGACAGACGCTTTAACAGATGAAGCTCGTACCTCGCTTGTTAAAGTCTGTTAGCGATCGCGGGGGTCCGATCGGGTTAGAAAATTGTTACGTAATTGCGGAGTTTGAAATTTCACCGCACAATCGTATGCTCGAGGTTCTGCTACCCTGAGGATATAATTCACACTTAAATCATACACATATTGTGAAATATATATGATTAATTGTTTCTGCATTTTTTTTCTACCCTCAGCACGAATTTCGGTCCAAGGGTGCTACAGCTCGTTACCGATCAGTCACTCTGTCACATAGATTCCTGTGATCCTATACTGAGAGCTAGGAAAGCAGGATGAAAAATCTAAAGCGGCAGATTCTCATACTCACATATAGAGCTCTCATCCGCTCAGAATTCAAATGAAAAGACGCGTTTTTCGTCGAACATGAGTCGCGACCAAATTCAAACTCCGCGATTACGGAACAATTTTCTAGCCCGATCGGACCCCCGTAATGGCAACAGGACTACATGGTGGGTCTCTCAATCCCACCTTCAGCCCAGCTTACAGCGTGATTTTTCTGTATAATTCCAGCTACAATTGCGATATTTACACTCTGTCTGTGGATCTTCTGACTAACAGGGCCATTTACCAGGCGGAATGGAAGGCCACACGGCGAACCACTGCAAACGCGACCAGCGTTGCCGGACGTGTGGCGCAACGGACCATCTGGTGCGCCTGCATGCGGTTCAGTGATCTTTTCTCAGAGTTAAATTACTGTGGTCATTAATGTAGAGATCCGCCTGCCCATCTGCGAAGGCGCTGGAACGCTGGAACGTGTTTCACGGCATATACCTCTGACCAACGCTGATAGTTCTTCTGAAACGCAGCTACGGTTGCGGCAAACAAGGACACCGTATATCAGAGTGCGCTGAGGAAGCCCAATGGTGCGCATTATTCCTCCTTATAATGCGCGCTGACGATCGAAGCCTCAACTGCGGCCTCCGAGGCCACACCACAAGTGTCTGCCTGCAAACCCTACTTTGCTATGTCTGCCATTCGCCAGACCACCTCGCATCGAACTGCCCTGTAGGCCCGGTCCCAAATTTTCTCTGGATCACACTACAAGCAAAGAAATGGTACCTTTTAAATTTTCATGCCACAAGAATTCTTCGCCTCGTACCGTTCCGGCTTGATCCCATGCCACCTTCCCTACACCCTTTTCGCGCTTATTTTATTTTTAAAAGAAAAATGCTGACGATCCAAAGCTACAACTGCGGCCTCCAAGGCCATATCGCCACCGCCTGCCCGCGCCCCAAACTCTGCAACGTATGTCGATTGCCCAACCACCTCGAAGCAAACTGCCCCGGCACCCGCAGCCATCACAAGTCCCCGTGGGCCCCACAACCTCGAACCGCATCGAGCCGCTGGTAACTTACATGTTTCACGGCATATATTATATAACGGCTAACGCTGGTACTTTTCTGAAACGCAGCTACGGATGCGGAAAACTTGGACACCATGTAGCGGAATGCGTCGATCAGGTCCACTGGTGCGCATTTTCTTCTTTTCCCCATACATATGTATACAATGCACCCACAGCCACAACTGTGGTGTTCCTGGCCATATCCATAGCGCCTGCCCGCAGAAAAAACTTTGCAACGTGTGTCGATCGCCTGACCACCTCGGAGCAAACTGCCCCACTCACAATGCCCCGCAAGCTCAAGTAAAGCGATGGTGCTTATCGTTATTCCTACTTTCATTGGCCATGATCCCTTACTCTTGATATATGGCGGCAATTACTAACGTACTATAGCTTCAACTGCGGTGATACAGAACACCTCGGCAGATCATGTCCGATTCCCGAGCGGTGTCGGCGGTGCGGAGTGACAGTGGGTCCATTTTCATCTTTCACGCTATGACCAAGATTCGCGACGTTTATATCATCCGCCACTTCGTCTACTCCATAACGAAATAACCAATGAATATATCACTAAATTAGGGCCACCGCGGGCCAGAATGTCCCGTGCCAGAGAAGTGGACCAACACGATTCCGCTGCAAACCCTGCGAGGACGGTATGGCGGCCCTGCAATATGGAAACGATGGCGTACACGCGGCGCAGTGGTGAGCCGGTGGAAGATATGTGACGAGCCGTGATTAGTGGTGTTGTATTTTTACTGCATATTGAAGAGCTTATGAAATATCATGCCACCCAGTCGCATGGTATTATAGATAGACCAAGACCCAACGATAAACACCGCACGGTATCATGCCATCCTTCAGGATGCACTTCCACTTGCTCTGAACGAGCGCAACCTGTGGAGTGATGGCCATAATCTGGATCGACTTGCGGCGTGCCTGGGTTCCGGTCGCTTCGAATACGCGTATCGGCAGTCAGTTTTAACAACATCGGCTTCCGCAATGCGGCGCGGATGAAGGGTCCCCGAGGACGCCAAAACACAGCGAGGCCGCAAAACGAGTACAGTGGCGTCATAATGGCACCATGTATGAGAGCGGGAATGGCAAGCGTGTTCACGAGGAATTGTTGTCCCGAATTGCCACCATTGTCTCTTCGCTTCAGCGATTTCAGGCACCTACCTCAGAGGCGCCACAGGTAACCTTGCCTTTTGCGTTGAGGCAGATTTCATCACTGCGAAACGCCACAACTTGAAGGGCAGTGGTATGCTCGGAGATTGCAGCGCAATTGTCACGGTCTTGCCAGAGGCCTCTTGGAAGGTCGCTCAAGGGCGTAGTTGAGTTATTCTCTCTTGAGAGACGCTGGTGGATTATAATCAGGAACAAACACTCTGGACGCGAAGGAGCCGAGAACGAAAAGGGTATCACGATTTGCAAGTTGTTATATACGAATGAGTGTTTGAAAAATGTTGGAGAGCGAACAAGAGGTATTTCGTAATTACGATAGAACTCAGTCAATAACGGTAATAATGGGAATCGAGGGAAATGCTGCCAGATACGTCGCCACTGGTTCGCGCGTCTGGGTGATCGTCAAGGATACCAAAGTACAGCGAGAACGCAAAATGAGCGCATTGACCTCAGGAATGGGATTGGTTTCGGTAGGATAACGGTCTGAGATTGAAAGTTGTCGGAGAACGGGAGTGGTGAGTGCGTCCAGGATGAGTCGTTGACCCGAGGGGCCATCATCATCATAACGACTGTCTCCTATATCCAGTGATTGCAGGCACCTCAGAGGCGCCACAGGTAATGGCACTTCTGGGGCGTAGCAGACTTGATCACAGTGAAACGCCACAAGGGTCGTGGCATGCTCCAAAATTGCCGCGCATTCGGCTGCATAAAGAATGCAGGCAGAGATTGTCGTCAACTGCGACCACGGCAGCTGAATTTGGGAAGGTCCAAAGGAGTCTGAGAGTGTGGCATGCTTTAAACTCGGCGCATTAATGAAAGGTGATATTGAATCCCGCAAGTCGGTCTCCCCCACATATTCGGTGGGACCCAAAGTCAAAGAACGGAGTAAGGGGAAGCCGGAACCAATTAATCGGAAAACGTCGATGGGGAGCGCAAAGTCGATGTGTTCCCAGCGCTCGGAGTGAGGGATGATTGCCTCGACAAACGGAATCCCATCGCTCTCGAGGTCCGGTAGATCATCGGAGAACTGCAGGGAAATCGAAATTTGAAAAATGCACCATAAGCGGCTATAAGGCCTTAATATAGGGTCGTAAGACCAAGCGCTATTATAAGCGCCTTATCGGAGGAAAGATCACGTGTAAGTTGGTCCGAAGCAGCCGGCCGCTTATAATCGGCCGAAGAACTGATGGTCTTAGAAGTCCTTATGAGAGATCTTGAAGTGCATAAAGTGCTTATAGGGCTGGACCCAGTTATAAGGCATTACGAGTGAGCCGGTCACTTAGAAGGGGTCATAAGAATTGGAAATCATCCAAAGAGCAAAAAAAAAAAAGGTGGGATCCCAAGGCGTCTCTTGGAAGGCGCCCGGGATCTTACAAGGTCATCTTGATCGGACTCGGATCTTGCAAGTCATCTTAATCGGATTTGGTTATTACTAATTACGAACGATTATAATTTTACAAGTTACAGGAGTTGAACCAGCGACCAGATTATGAAGGGTATAATTTCAAGCTCACAGCGTAGACAGTTTTGCCATAGTCCATTCATTAGAATGTTCTTAACATTGATTTATCACGGAGTTTCAGACCCCCAAATAAACCAGTATGAATTGTTTCTCGCACTCGGCATATCACTCCCGTGGACGACAAAGATTCGTTTTTTATTAGAATGACGAGCACATTGAGCCCACTACCTCCTCGGAGCTTTTCCTCTCCCACGCCTAGCTACAGGCTCTACTATTGGTGCTTCTATGGTGCGCGGAACCCGGGCCCGAGAGCCAACATGACAGACAGGCGGTGAGGAAGGGTCTGCCACATTCCCCTCACCAGCGTGTGCGCCAGCTGCTCCATCCCCATCCCCGTCAGCCACTCCTGTGTCTGAATCGGACCATTCTCCGCCATCTCCTGCGGCTGATCCGGGATCATTCCCCATCAGGCCCACGGTATCTGCTCCGTTAATGTCGCGGCGGGCGTCGTCATCATCGGAATCGTTCCCATCCCCGACGGCCAGGTGTGCAAAGGCATCCTCAAGGCCTGACTCGGTGTCGTCATCGACAGGGTCTCGAGCCACAACCTGCAAAACCGAGGTGACGCCGGCAAATACGGCCTGATTCCACTTTTTGAATACTTGGGCTTGAGCCACTGCGTGCGCATGGCAACGAGTCCGGTGCGCCTTCGGCGCCAAAAATAAAAATACATTCGGGGTCCACTTTTCTTGCTCGATTCACCTGTCGGCTGCATCGACTTTTTTATTCAGTTGATATTTCGATTTTTATTCAAAATTTCGCGTTCCCGCCGCCCCTTCATTGTATCCTCGACGCCCAGCTGTGCTTGGAACCCCCTGACATAATATCCAAGATTTTAGTCCCAACCACTCGCGGTTTATTCAGCATTTTGCAGACCCGCGAACTGATTTCAAGCTGCAACGCGCCCGAACCTCTTCATTCAAGCCCCGTGCATCGTAATCCGAACAGATCCTGCACGACTTTCACCTCAATTTTTTTTCTAAAGTATTCAAATTGAACTAACCAGGTACATGTTATTTTAATTCCGCAACGCTCCGTATATTGCCTCATTAGTCCTCCCATTTTTCATCTTGATTGAAAGATCCAATGTAATATAGAGCAATCCGGCATTGAACATAACCAAAAAAATATGCATGATGGTCCGAATCATAATGTTCGATTGGTTGAACCCTTTCAAATGAACAGCATTGTGTGCAATCAAGGCATGTTTGAACTCATAATTGGACATGTTCATCAATGTATTGCAGCAGTCTCTATGGCTGCCAAATATGTGATGGCCCACCAAATTCACTTAAAAATGATGACTGCATATCCTAACTATAGTCAAGATTGCTACAAACCTTGGGGAATTCAGTTCAGTTGGGACCACATCAGCGAAACTTGATCTCCGGTTGTCCCAGATCTGTGGCTTCACTCAGACCTCGACATATCCGCCGGGAGGGACATTAGGGATATTGGGTGTGCATGAGATGACTGGGATTGGATGCCTGACACTTCTCCTTGCTGATTTTTTATCCTGCTAGACGAAGAATATTGCCCATGAGGGATAGATACGGGGATGTGGGCAGAGCCACTAACATCTTGCTCAAGAGTATTGCATAGCAAGTTGTCAAACAGCGTCGAATATGTGGGATGTGATAAAAAGGTACAGTGTAAATACCAAAGGCCCTCTGGGCATCCCTGGTACCTGGATCATGACGAAACTCCAGTATCTCATAACTTTACAAATATTTGTTGAGTGATGCACTGCGCCAACCGATGTCTTGCAAACGCGCTTCCTCAATATCCGGAAGGGATTTCTCAAGTACATCAATTATGTCAGATTGGCGGGAGACACGTGAAATTGGCGAAACACTGCAGGAGATGTGTCATTTCGGTGAATCGCGTGTCAACACATGCCAAGTACGTGCCTTCAACCGAGTCGCGAGGGGACAGAAGAATCACGGAAATGACGCGCCAAGTTCCTAGACAGTTGCACACAATCAGCAGCTTCAAATTTTGAATTCCTCGTACAGGGCAAATTGTCAGAAGGAGTTCCAAGACATCAAGTTTGAGTTTTTTGGCCCCGCGATTCCAAGAGGCAGGCGAAAATTTATACGTAACTTCCGACCTCAAAATCCATTTTTCGTTCTCCGAGACCTTCTAGTGCCCTCATTTGATGGTGCTTTCGGCATTGCTTTAGCACCCTCAGTTGTTAGACATTTCTGGTTTTTCATTGACCTACCTTCCCACTTCTGCGCTCTAGCCACCTATAGTAGATGTGCCTTCTCCGGATCTCCCGCGCACAGAGCAAGAGACTGTTTTTGATGATTTCCTTATGATCGAGAAATGGAGACACTGAGTCCCCGCTTGGCGACTTTCTTGTGGGCAGTCTATGCTGATTTGGTGTCCAGTGATCAAAGAGAATCAACGGTGGTTGAGAATTGGCTCTTCAGTCCTGTCTAAAGTAAAAAAAATGCTTGTCTGAGGTAATCCCGGACCGAAACAGAGGTTGATATTCCGGGATCTATTCCTCCCAGCCTCTTGCGCGAAGCAGGCCAGAATAACATCCTCCGAATCAACAAAATGGCGAGCCTGTTTGAATTTTGCACCGGCTTTTGAGCCGGGAGGTCGCAAAAATTTGAGTTTGAGATTGCAGCATTAAAGTCTTGAAGAAGGGGTCGCGAGAAGGCAATGTTACAAGAACGCAGGAATTGGGACGCGCATTGGACGTAGGTGCCACAATTTGAGCACAACTCGCAATGAAGTCAGTTTTACAATACCTCGGCGCGGGAAATAGAACAAGAAATAGTGACACAGCCTAGCTTTTTTATCTTCTAATGATTGATGTTATATATGGTTCAAACTGTAAGCAACAGACGGGATTTTACATGTGCAATGCCCAAAAATTGAGAACTTGATCCCAGGAAAATATAATTAAGAGTGAACAGAGAATGAGTGACAGAATGAAGTATAGCGCTCACGGGATGCCCAAAAATTGAATAAAAATCCTAGTGAGGACTCGCTAGATGGGACTTCAAGTGAAGGGATTAGAATCCCAGGAGTCAGCGGGAAGTCCAAAATGTAATGGAAATTCAAGAGGATCGCCAGAATACGGGAGGTTGGTTGCTGTAAGAAGCCAGCTGGGAAGCATCAAATAAGTGAGTACTCACTTGCTCGCTGGACGCCTAAAAAGCGAAAAATGACTTGCCGCTCGTTGTTAAGTGAGTTTTTGTTACATCCCAAGCGTTGATTCGAAATTTCCAACACCAATATTTGTGCCGTAATAGGTGAGGACAGGTCCTTTTTTTTTTGCGGACGTGGATATGTGCGGGTGGGTGGACATCTAGTCTGAGCTTCACCCACAGTCTTTATTGAGCAGGCTCGGCGGCCTTGCACATGAGAAGTAGATTCAAAGGGATCACTGAGCGGAGAGTCGAGACTTTACATGGTTGAAATTGAGTGAGGTTGGGAATCAACCCGATCACGGGAGTTGCCACAAGGGTGCATAGAAGGCTATAGAAGGGTTAGGATAGACATGCACAAGTAGACACTTCAAAGGTGGCCCCCCTGGGATGGATAGGTGTCTGATGAGCAAAGGCAAAAGAGGTATTAATTGCGGAAACCGATTACGTTTCATCAGTTCGAAATCAGCGCGATCACGGATTCAGCCGCAGGACGAGCACCAACTTTCTGTCCGTTAAAGACCCAATGTTACGGTTGCTAGGGGATGTACTAGATCACAAAATTCGCATTAAGACTTTCAGACCTGGTAGCCTACATCGGTACCAGGAAAATGAAAAATGAATGCTCTAAGTGGACTGCTAGATACAGACGATAGATTTGAGATTTGGGCCTCTCTTTTATTTTATTTGATGAAGCGTATTTTTTGATAATTTACTCCAAGTAGCAGAGCTGCCGCCACGACGAGCCGGACACGGCTGGCCGACGAGCAGCTGCATCGGCAGATGAATCGGCCGGTGCCCAACTCGCCTCGCTTGCACTGTACACGAAGGGGCAGTAAACAGACACATGAGAGTTACAAAGGGACACCATGTATAAGTTAAATAGCAGCAGTCCCGAGGACATCCACCGCCTGGCGCATGAGGCGCACCGAGTCGGCATCCCGCACCTGTCTGCAACGTCGCGCATGATCGCCGCAATCACCGCGCTTGATGACGACGACGGTCTGCACCGCGCGCCGCTGGTCCGTGATGCCGATGGCAAAGCGGTCGGGGTTGCAGATCTGGAGGGCGGAGGGGAGGGGCGTACATGACGGGGTGTATGAGATCAAGGAGGGTGTGTACGACGAGGCGCCGTTGCACTTGCACGGAGGTGTATATTAGTTAGCTGAAAGTAAGTAACAAGAGTACTTAAGACTCGACACGCACTCTAACTGCTACACCTAAGCCCTGGTCCATCACCCCAAAACTCGCGCCAAGGACCACAAAAGATGCGCTCAGGCCCTGCGCACACGCGGCCTTACGGTACCCGAGTCGGAGTGCCATGGCCGCGCTCTGTTGAACTGGCAGGTCACGCAGAAATAAGGAGGCAACTGATATATTGGGGACCAGATACAGAGCGTCCAAGAATAAGCGGAAGTACAGAATACAAGGCGGGAGTGTATAAATAGCATGCACAGGGTGCGAGCTAGCGAGGGACAAACAAAGCGAGGTGCGGGGATGCGAGACCGCAGCGGAACGGCGCGTGACGGACGGTCACCGCCTTTCAACACGCTCTCCTTGCGCTCTCCCGAGCCGCGTCTGAACCGCCGCCGCTCAGCAGCTCAGCCTGGCGCTGAAGTGCTGGAAGAGACCAGGGTGGTCTTGGGAAGAGAAGTGATCAGGAAAGATTATGATTAGATCTCGCTTAGATTACCGATTAGATTGATACCGATATTTGTAAATTACGCCGTCCAAGCTCGTCCAAGGCTGTCGAAGCTCAATGGTGATGAGAGAAAAATATAGCACGGCTCACCAAACTATTCCTTGATGCCTGCGTGCTCCAAGGCGTGTTCAAATTCAAAGCCTACCATGCCAAGATATTTTGCCGTAAGAATGCCAAGAGAATTCCCACGTTACACAAATCGTCATCGGCCAAAATGATGAATTCCTGGTGTAAAAGATTGGAAAAGAACGAGTCTAAAAATAAATTTTTAGGACTCGTAATCTTCACGGTGTTTGGAGTGTCAGGATGCAAAGAAAGTAGCTTCTTGTATAGCTGAAAATAATCTTGATAGGGAATGCTGGTGGTTTTCCCTTTTTCTTCCAGTGAGCTGTCAGCTGAAAGTTTATTCATAAACTATTTGGGTAGTTATTATAATAAGTAGCAGTAGCAGATCTGACGACATAAAAATATGTCTTACCCCGATTATGCCAAAAGCGATCGCGCCAGCAATTACGCCCTTCTGGGCTGCGGTCCATTGTAGGCCAACAGGTTTGCCGACAGGTTTCTTGGTTCCCTTGTCTTTCTTTGATGCTGGCTGGCCCCAAGAGCACGGCACGTAGAAACTGAAAACTCATCAGCAACACATACAAGCAGATGACCGAAGCAAACAACGTACCATCATGGGGCCACGATGCAAGAGCATTTTCGATGCATCCTTCTTCAGATTTGCGTAGAAAAAAGGAGGTAGCCGGCCGACTTTGGTCACATCAGCTGGCTCCGTGGGCCAGAAGAGTAAGGCATGCTTGGCCGCAGGGGTGTCAATTTTCAGGTCGCTGAGAATATGGAGCAGCACAGATTCTCCGGCGCTGAACAGCGCAGACGAACGGCCTGCATTGGCGTGCTTGCAAAACTATTTATAGCATTTAGTACATGGACGGAAATTAAAATGTTCACGACAACATACGTTCGCTGCAACGTTGGGAAACACTGCGGCATCAATCATTTCGTGGTACTTCTCAGGGACATGATTATATAGAGCCATTGTGAGGAATTGGTTGTATAGTTTGGGCTCTCCTGTGAATATTGCGGAATGAACCCAGGGTTCAACCATGATGGCAAAGGATTTGCCGAGATCGATAATAACATCCAAATAGCCATTGGTGTTGTCCTCATCTAGATTCACCACTCTGCGTTTTTTTCCTGGCGGTCCTTTTTTGGTCAACTGCGAGATTTTGATCTGCAAGTCGCGGTTATCACTCAGCAAGCAAGCTGCTTCGAGCTGAGCCGCCCGTAAGGCCTGTGCAGAGAAACACCAATGAGTAGAGCACGAAAGTCTAGTAATCAGACTGGACTGGCCTCAAGAATCTCTTCCCGGGTGGCCGTTGGGTCGGGCATCTGAAATGTCCGACGCACATTGTTTTCATCTAGGCCGTCCTCACCGAGCTGGTTTTCATAATATCTGTGTCATGTTATTAGTAAACCCAGTCTAAGAGCTGCGCACAAGAATGGAGGCTTGGACTGACTGAAGATTCAGACGATGATATAATTGCAGCCACTTTTCCCAGACTGGAGGGAGAGGAAGATATGCGATGATTATTCGTGCTGAAGCACGAGATTCTGAATTGCGAGTACCGAAGGGTAGATGTATGGGCATTTAAACGGTGTTGTAGTCGTGGAAGAAAAAGAGGCAGAGTGCAGACTTCGTGTTACGTTGATATTTAACTTTGTATACATGCGGATAACTTCAAAGCAAATCTCGATGAACCAACATTTTGCTATAAGACATCAGCATAAGCCAGAGTCAAGGAAGGACGAGCTGCTTACCGGTCAGAGAGCAGGCGTATGTGGGGATATGATCTATCACAGCTCCTCTGATTAGAGGAGAGTCGTGATATATTATCGCCTCTAGTTACAAGGCGACTTTGACAGCGTGTCACTCCATCAGAGCTGTCAAAAGCAGCTTCGTGCACACGACGCGTGTGCTCGTCGCCTAGCGCTCCTTCCCTAATTGTCGGGAACTTGTCGGGGCGCATCATGATCATTTGGGACATCATCGGCTGGCCCCATTTAGCTTTGTTGACAGGTATTAGCATTCCACTGCCTCGCTTCTCTTCCTCCACAAAATGCTCCTCCGGCTTCCCTACCTGCACCCTTCCCGTCGTCAATGAAACAAAGGACTCAATGGTCTCCTTGAGTGTACACACAAGCGACCGTGGGAAGCCGGATTAGGTCCTGCTAGCCGTCCCAATTTCGGCCCGTAATAATCCAAAATAGCGCTCCCCACCGTTCATGGCCTAGCACACAGCACTACAAATGCCCCACCGCATTGGTATGCCACCGCTATTTTTTCTGAGCTCCATTAAACGTGCTGCCCCCCCCCCCCCCCCCCCTGTTGTTCTTTTTAATGCACCCGGCCGCTGGCCTTTTGCGTGCTCCCCCCGCTCCCCCTGCTGGCCCTGCTCTTCGAACCAGTAAATCTTTCCTGTTTGAAGAATTTCTCTTTGCACTCAAAAGAATGCTCCGCTTGTCCTGCCCACTGTACTGCCGTTTCCGGCTTCGGTACTTCCTCCGTGCGGCCACGGGGTCGCCTCCACTCCACAAAGAGCAACATTTCACACATGGAATCCTACCGCAGTACCTTTCCGTTGCTCTTCTGGATAGCTGTAGGCCTACGCGTGGTTCTCCTCCAAATGGCGCGCGCCCTGCAATTGCATGCAGGCAGCAGTCCCTCCGGTTTCTCTGAAATTACTTAGCGCTCCTGCCCCTCTTAGCCTGCGTCAGCCTGTGCCTCTTCCACGACTGTGAGTGCATTTTTACTTATTTTTCATCTTCTATTTATATGTTTAGCGTGGTTCATCGCGTCTACTCTACTGTGCCTTCGTCGGCGCCACGCACCTACCCCGGCGCCGCCATACAGGTACCAAGCCGCCGCCGCCCCAGGCACGAACGCGCACGTGCGCCCGCACAGCGTGAACTCCATCCGCACGATGCACATCGGCGCGACCGCCAGCGTGACCGCATCGAGCGGGGGCGGCTGGATCGGTATCTGCGTGAGAGGGAGAGAGAGAGGGGCATGGCGTCGCCACCGATGAAGCATACGAGGGAACAACGTATCATTGGCGGAGGTGGCACGGAGTATCCCGCATATAATGCGTGGATGCACGATCCGGCGCACCGCGAGCCGCCGCTTGCGGCACCGCACTGTGCGCCGCTCCACGGCCACAGTATCCACACCTGTGTCCTCCGCGCGCCTTGCGTTGCCGCAGTCCTCGTCTTCCAGTGGTCTAGAATGTGCCCCCTGTTGCGTACCGACATTCCATTCTTATCTCACTTCTTTTTATATTTCAATTTTTTACCAGTACATATAGCTGTACCAAGTCGTTGTTCAGGATGCCTCAGTCATTTTCTGCTGTGTTGTCCATACCATAAACGAATGTTTGAATTTGGTACGAGTTTGGATTACACAATCGTGACACACCTCTTCTCTCGTATTTCCATGATATTTCTGACCATGAATAGTTTAGTAAAATGAGGAACGTCAAGACGTTGTAAAAGGAGATATATACCGTTTGTAATGGCCCGCGGATCCTTGCGGTGGTTCTCTGCCCTTTCTCCGGCATTGAACTTGCAATATAGCATGTCATTGAGGTTGTTTCGGCATGAGACAGAAGTCCTGACCTTGGGAGGTAGGTCCTGTAGTCATCCAGAAGTTTTTTTCCGACTATTCTTGAGTTTGGAAATGGGAGTCGAGGAAGAATCGTGTTGCGCATTACATGTTTGTTCGCCAAACTCATACCACGCCAAACTCACCTTTTGTAGTTCGAACATTCGTTGCTCTTGAGCGCCCAAAACTATATATCTAAAGATTTGGCTCAACTAGGTGAGCTCTTTTCTATCCTAGTTGGACCAATAAAAAAAATGTGTGGTTGTTTTTCATGTGCATTATTTTGTTCCTGATTTTTTACCCACATTATTTTCGGTGATTTTTTGTCTGAATTGTTTCTGGGACAAAATTAATCATCTTTCACCGAAGCAGATTTGGATTTGCAAGCAGGACACGTCTCCTATACCCTGTTTTATATTATTCCAAAATCTATATCCTCCCCATACTCTCCTACTATGATAATTTTATGAAATAGCTGATCCATAGAGTGCTTGGGTCATATCTACTCCCTTAACGACCCTGTAATGGCTTATTGTTGCACTGTCGGCCCCGCACAAACCCATTTCCTATTTTCTGCCATTTTTCACAATGCGGGAGATGGTGAATGTGCCACTGCCACCATTAATGGCTTTCAATTCCGAGTCGATCCCTCTACTCACTTTTTGTATCAGAGCTTTTGTTGCGCCAAATGAAACAATTCTCTGTGTTTCTGATCATAAAGTGACGCCAGTTGTGAGCGTGTCACACCGTGACACTCCTTCTTCCGACCACCATGAGCTGATTGCTCTCTTCATCCTCACCGTCGCTACCCTCAAGAGTCAGAGAAAATCTCTGTAGGTTTTCTTTCTTTCTCTCATCTTCTCTCTTTGCGACGCGAAACGAGCATGGTGGCCATCCGCTGGGCTGACCATGGTAGCCACCATGCTCATTTTGCGTCGTGCTGCGTGCTACACTGCCCGCCTTTTTGTGCTCTACCATCTTGCTCACACTGTTAGCAGGAAACAGTGTATTTCTACCCTCAAATGAGCCCCTCATCGAGCAATAGTGAGCACAGGTGCACTCCCACCCCCCGACGTGCCACTCTGGTTACGACGACGCCAACACACTTGCTGACATCACAGAGGAGAGCCCCAGCGTTCTCCAAAGCCACACCCACAGCACCAAAACACACCTCCGCAACGTGCCGCATTACCTCCGTGCCACGCCGCGCGCCTCCTCACTAACTCCCGCGTTGTGTCGCCGCTCGTTGTGTCGCCGCTCGCCACGACATCTGCACCCCACGTGGGAGACGCTCAGCCCCACATCCTCGACATCCCTAGGAAGGACGTACTAACGCCCGGTGTGGATTCAAGCACCTGCTCGTCCGCGACACGGATCTTGAGCTCCACGCGCACGTCCTCAGTCTAGTCGTGCTGCCGCTCGGCCGTGCTGCGCGGCACCACGTGCTGCTTCGCGGTCAGCGCGGTGTGCGGCTGTGGCTGGGGCGTGCGGCGGCTCGATGGGGAGGAACGCTTTTGCGGGAAGCGGCGCCACGAGCGTTGGGGACGACGGACCGAGCGCGGCGCGCAGATCCTGCAGCGTGAAGTGGGCAGTCGCACTGCAGCGGCCGCCAGTACTCGGCCACCGAGCCGCGCACGCGGCGCCTCATGTGGAGCACCTCGGATGTACGCGTGGCTACGAGACCGCATACCTGCGCAGGACATCGACACCGTGCGCACATACGCCGATCCCTGCTCGCTCGGCGCCTCACTCCCTAGTTCACATCAGCAGCCCGCCCGCGCCCAAGCACCCCCAGGCGTCAGCGCCTTCCAAGCGGTGCTGGCACCGCCGCGCACGTCGCGCCCCGCAAGCGTGGTCATCGTGCGACAGTGTGTGTACATGGCCGCCAGGAGCCTGCTTGACCAGATCATCTGCCGCACGTGTATCCCGAGCTCCTGCGCTCAGGAAAGACGATGGCAGAATTGATGAAGATCTGCGGGATGGTGTTCCTTGCGTACCTGCCTGAGTGCGAGGGCGGGTGGACCACATGGAAGGAGTGGCGCGACGTGCTGAGCAGGGGGGGGGGAGCAGCCTTTCTTTTCTGCCCCCTCCTCGGTTGTAATGTATGCTGACTGCGGCGGATTTTGCGCAGACGGGGATGGCGCACGTGTCATGCCACCGACCGAAGTTCACAGTGTTCGACGGTACGTCTGAGCATGGCTCCACTCAATCCATATTTACCTGGCTGATTCAAGGCTGATCCACAGAAAGCTGGCATCACGCTCATCATGCGCCTATCGCTCGCCAAGTACCACATGCTGCTGCTCACGCTCACGGGCGACGGCTCAGCGCGGTGGACACTCACGCGCATGGGGACCGCGGACCGGGCTTGATCAAGGCGGGGCGATGTGCGCCATCCAGCAGCGCCCGTGAGAGCGGCGGGGAGCGGCATCAGTGGGAGGGGCGGCGGGTGGTCGTGCGAGCGGAGAGGAGAATAGCTGCGGCGCCCAAGAGGGCAGCAGCGGGAGGAGGTTGGGCAGCTAAGGCGGAAAGCTATTAATTTCATGTATTTTTAGATCTGACCAAATTTGGATGTGAGCACAAACAACCGCATCGTCGAACTCATCGTCGCCACCATCGTTGATGACCTCGAGTACATCGCCAACCAGTTACGGCAACAACTACTGTAACACGCTGTCCATTTGGCAGCATTGCTGGGCTGATATATCAAAATCACCCTCTAACTAGAGGCGTTGATATATCACGACTCTCCTCTGACTAGAGGTTCATGATAGATCATAGCGCCATGCTATGGTGCAGAGAGGGTCAATGTTAGTAACGACCTCGTCTGAATCAATGAACGCTTCCGCGCGCCACGTATTGTCGTCGCGCACGTTTCGAATGCTGCGCGAGTTTGTACGCTGGTGCGGATGAGGACTTGCCGCAGTGCTATTGCAAGAGAATGGATGGGCAAAGTGCATAGTGCGCGTGCACCTGGCGGCAGGTGCGTATTTGAGTAAGGCGCTGCACGACCCTCATATTCGATGTCATGATGTGCATGGGCGGGGAGTGCAGGACAAGGATGAGGAGGTGCGCGTGAGGTACGGCGTGGCACCGGCTGCTGACATGCCGGTGGTAGCGTGGATGACGCGCTAAGGTCACTCTCGCCTACGACCACATCGGGCGTCACGTTCTCGATGGGTGCGAGATTGTGTCTCGCGCGAGGGATGGAAACGGGGAGGCCTTGCCGGGGCGCAGCACCTCGTCCGCATGATGCGATGGGGCGATCGGCTGCAATGCGTGCGAGAAAGTAGATGTACGCACAGACGGGGGAAATAAGGGCATGGGAGCGCGGGTGTGGAGAGCCGCACGCCGCCTCGCCGGGCACCGCAGTCGCAATGCGCGTGGGATGGTAGAGGTATACGCTGCCGCGATTGTACCCCGCAGGCAGGTTGGCAGCGCGGCTGCGTGCTGCCTCATCGCACTGGGGTGATCAAGGCGCAATGGCGCGCGGTGGTGGATGATGTAGTGTCGCTCGCCAGTCGCAGTTGCAGGACATTGCTCGTCATGCTACGCAATAAACAAAGCTTTAGCAGGAGAGAAAAAACAGGAAAAAACGCACCCCCCGAAGGTCTCCGCGCAGACGAGGATGCGCGTGTTGATCGCCTGCGACACTGTCTGCTCGTTCTTCACCAGGCGCATGTCCAGCGAGCTCGCCACGTTCGTCTATCCGCCTTCCGTTTCGTCGCGAGCCCGCGCACCCACACCTCCTCCCCGTTCGCCGAGGCGTACACCACGCGCAGCGTCTGCGGCGGGAAGTGCTTGCGAACTCGGATGCCTTGCACACCACGCACATGCGCGCGATGATCTGCTACGCGGTGGGTCAGTAGTGCGCGTGCACCGTGCCCTCAGGTACATCGATCCGTTGTACGCATGGCATGGATTGTGTAGTAGGCATACGCATACAGATTTTGTGCGGATAAGGTAAACGATAGCAGCGCTCACACCTCCGTGACCTTGACGGTACCGCGCAGCAGACCAGTCTGTGCAGGCCTAAGTATCGATAGACTAAAAATAAAATAAAAAAAAGAGACATACTCAACGAGCGGTGGTGAGTCCGATTTTCTGTTCAGGGACAGCGGAGCGTGCGATGGTCGAGGCCTTTCCGATAAGCTGGTGGTTACCTCCTCCGTGGGGATGGTCGACGGGGTTCCTGGCCATACCGCGAGTGCGAAGCCAGCTGTACCTCTTTGCCTTGAACTTGTAGTATGCGCGGCCGGCCTTGAGCAGCGGCTTGTCGATACGGCCGCCACCGGCGACAATTCCGATGGTACCGCACGCGCCGCCGGAGATTGTCTTCTTTGAGACAGATGCGGGTCTTGTTGTCGTCAGGGGAGTGACCGATGACGGTTGCGTAGTTGCCCGAGGTGCGGGCGAGGGCGCCGCGGTCGCCGACCTTCTCCTCGACGTTGCAGACGATGGTTCCCTCGGGGGGATCACGTTGCCCACGGCGAGCGTCGCCTTTTTGCTGCAGTACACGAACGCGCTGGTGTGCAGGCCCTCGGTTGCGATGAACGTCTCCTTGCGGAGCTTGTAGCGGTCCGGGTTCCGGAACACAACGCGGTGGATGTCCGGAACTGGGACAACGGCGCACAGGGATGGTGCTCCTTGACAACGCCAGCGATGAGTGCCGAGACTGGACCGCCAGAAAGCCCCCCGGGCTGCGCGGTTTCTCGCCCTGGGTTTGTATGTGCGGGCAGCGTCTCAAGGTCGTGAGTGAGAGCAGTGTTGTCAAGGTCAGACAAAAAGGGTCAGAAAAAGTCAGAAATTTGTGACTGGACAAACAACTGACCGGTCCGCAATCCCGTCAGACCAGGTCGATCAATTTTTCTGATCAAATAGGATCAAATATGGTAAAAAAACCCCTAAACAAAACGTGACGCGGCGATGACGCAATGACACATCGTAGCTGAAAAGTAAACAAGCGGTCAGAAGAGTCGATCAATGACTCGACAACCATTGACTTTTGTCCTGTCTCGCTTGACTGACCCCGTCAGACCGGGTCAGTGACAACACTGTCTTAAAGTCTCACTGTGAGAGAGGAAAGTGATGACCAAGCCTCTTTCCTTTTCAGGACAGAAACTGTCAACGTCTCGACAATTCAACTGATTAAGTGCATGCCCAAGGGGAGAACCTACTTAGGCAAGTCTCAGTGTCTGATTCTGCCAAGATTCTACTGTGTTTTTACTGCTCCGGGAACCTCAATTGTTGTTTGGCACCCGACTCGTGTTTGCCCCTATTATTTTACTCTCAACGATCTTGCTTCCTACCTCAATCAGTCTCAACTCGAAGATGCCCACTGATCGCATACTTTGTTCAATATGTAACCAGGACTTCAGTTCTAAGGGAATAGGCAAACACAAGAAAGCGTGCGAGGAAAAGCACAAAAACCAAGCCTCAAATAAGAACTTCCGTGAACAAGTACGGCGTCGTGAGAGTACGCCGTTCATCGATAGCGGATACTTTATTCTCGTATTGACTTTTTCTAGATGAAGAAGCATTTCTAGATGACATTCTCCATCCAAAGCAGCGACATCAGCAGCAATACGAAATGACTGGAAGCACCGCGCAAGTTATTGACAGGGTACCTTTTGATTTTCCTGGTATGTTTGTTTTGTTGCGAACTGGACCCACATCTGAATAACTTAATAGATGAAGATTCCAGTTTTCGATCCACTTCCTCAGGGCTCCCAGGGGAGCCTGCATACAACTCAGAAGACTCAGCTGGCCCAAAATTGGGGGACATCAAACACATATTCCAACCACATAACAAGCGTCCGGAAAGCCTGCAGAGTCTGTTTGAATATCGGTCCTCACACATTCTATCACCGAGTAACAATGCTCCTCCGGATCAAAAACCCTGGATTCCATTTTGGACGCGTCTAGATTTCGAGGTCTCCGAATTCGCGCAGCCAGTGATGCTAAATCAAAAACAGATCAACACATTTATCTCTTTGATTCGACGTTGCGCAGCTAATATTGGAGGATTTACGTTGAGGAACCATGCAGATATGAATGAACAATGGGATGCCGCGTCCAAGAAATGTACCGCGGTGAGTAAATTTCGATGTCATGCGCATATTATTAATGGCTTAGTTTGAAAAATTTGGTGTGGGGGTTCCATACCAGGACACCACCGTGGACTTTGAAATGTACGCGCGGCCGTTTTGGAATTGGACTCTTGATCTTCTACAAGATCCTCGCTTGGCGCCATTTTCATATGGGATGCAGAGGAAGCATATAAATACAACGGAACGAAATTTGTGCGGTTTTACACCGAGCCTTGGACAGCTGCAGCCTTCTGGGAACTTCAAGTAAGTGCGCACTGTTTCATATAGCTTTTTGTGACATTATTTTATTTGCAGTCCATGCTCTCCCGTGCCAAGGAAGCAAAACTCTGTCCTTATATAATTTATGCCGACAAATCGAAGGTTTCCACGTTCGGGACGCAGAAGGGGTATCCAATCATTGCAAGACTAGTGAATATGGTGGTGAGTATCCGGAACAGTAATGATTGGGGTGGGGGACAGATCGTAGGATGGCTTCCTGTGGTACGTTATGTTTAGAACTTCAGATTCAGCCCTCATTCGCCGTTAATTAGATTGAAGAAGACTCTGCACAGAGTAAGAAGCCGGGCTACGTTAATTTCAAAAATGCGGTGTGGCATTAGTCCTTTTACAAGCTCCTCGAGTCAATTGTTTCGCATTCAAAGACAGGGGTTTGGACAGCTTGTGGAGACGGAGAACAGCGATGGCTTTTCCCTGTTGTGTTAATTTTAGCCTCAGACTACGAGGAAGCGTATGTTGGCTCTAAATTTATTAAGAGCACTAAAGTAACGGTTCTCAGGTCGACGATGGTGCTTATCCGAGGCCTGAAGGCTCTGTTTCCCTGCCCCATTTGCTACATCAAATCAGACGAACAATCAGACCACGAAGCCACACCGATATTGCGAGACAGTGAAAAGTCTAAGGAAATTGTCCATCGAACACGGCAACTCCGAGGGGAAGCGAGAGAGGATATATTGAAGAAGCACAGTCTACGCAATGTTGATGTACAGTCTCTTTCAGTCTTTGAATAATCTTGACGCTCTGGCTAACTTCAGTTTTAGAACATTTTTTGGAATATTGCCCGAACAGATCTCCATCGAGCATTGTCATTTGATCGACGACATGCACACGCGGGGGGTCTCTGGGGTGATCACCTCTTCTCTGTGATCAAGCTTCATTCCAGCAAGAGCACCCGAGGCGGCGCTAAAATTCATGCACAGTAAATATTCATATAGCTCAGATGAACATAATTGACTTCGATTTATTCAGGTTTGCAAAATTTGATCGATGGCGAGGCTTGCGCCATTTCAACTCAGTAACTAACCAGTCCTTCAACGACGGCTCCAAGCACGAAGACATTAGGAAAAAGATGGTATTCGCGGCTCACAATGTACTCACCGACGATCTGGGACTCAAGCTTCTGAAAGCCATCCGAAGTTATGTTGAGTTGGATATATATACTTTCTTCAAGCTTCACACTAGTGACACCATTGCTGCGGGACGAAAGGCCCTTCAGCAATTTGGAAATTTGATGAAGGTGCGCCAACCACTACACATTATGATGGGGCTTAATCCTCAGGCAGGAATACATCGCTGCCTGTGAAGGTACCGAGTTCGCGGAGAAAAACTGGAATTTTCCGAAAATGCACTCACACGACCATGTATTCGATGACATCCATCGAGGACAAAGGTGTTGCGCGAAATTTCAGTACAAAACCTGATGAAGCTATGCATGGTGCCACGCGCGATATATATCTGCGCCAGACAAACTTCAGGGACGTTGCACCACAGGTGTGTATCCTTTAAAATTTTAACTGGCACTTGGCCATTCAGAATAGAACTAACGTACCATCCAGATTCTAAAAGCTGACCATCGCATCATGGTGGGAAAATTCATACGAGATCAGCTCAATGATCTCGATGGCTTGTTACTGGCGGATGAGGACCTACCTGACGACATCGAGGACATTTTTGGCAACATTGTGATTGGAGCAAAACGAAAGGTGATCGCTTTCTCAACCTTAGAACAGGAAAATGCCCGAGACGTTGCCTTTCACGACTTCAGAACCCGCTTTTCCCACTTCCTATCGAAATTCCTTCAGGTATACGACCACGGACTCCCAGACGGGAGGCTTATGAAGCTTGTGCCGCAGGATGAGGTTTGATTCCGTCGCCGCGTCGAATTTTGTAGTTGATTCAACTCACAGATAATCCTATACCAATTTCTTAAGGTTTTCTTTCAGTCTTTGGATGACTGGGAGGACTATGCAGATTATCTCAGATGCAGCCCCGATTTTTATGGCCACCCAAGATACGACGCGGTCATCATAAAAACTGTCAGTGGTACCATGTTTGCAAGGCTGATCTTTGTCTTTGGCTTCAAAGTCAAGGACAAAATTCACTGTTTCGCCCTAATACAACCGCTCGATTCTGGCACTGGGCCGCTCTCTCCAAAAGACAAGGCACTAGGATTTTACCGAGTGCGAGAAAAACCTCGACGAGACTCCGAGTTTATCCCAGTGGAGTCGATTATTCGGGGAGCACTTCTTGCATCAGACCCCAATAAGAATGGGGATTTCTTGGTTGTGGATGTGGTCGACAACGATATGTTCTTGAGACTCCAGTCTATGTATTCACGACGCAGACGAATTTAATGACGTGATGGAGATTTCAAATAACGTGATCGTGTTTCTTCTCTCCTCCACTGGCTCCAGAACGACATGATTGCAGCTTTGCTAAACTAAAAGTACCGCAATGGCGACATGCTCAAAGACCCCGAAATCGCACACATCGCTGCTCATGGCCGGGCAGCACACCAGCTCTGCGCCGCTTGCATGGACGATGCTTCACCTCGCGTCCGATACTGCAACAGCGTAAGAACCCCGTTTCTTGTGTTTCGATGTGCCTTATTCATGGTATTTTATAGTGACGCGCTGTATACCGAACAGGTGAAGCACTTTGGCAACCCGGACGGCTCCCTGCGCACCACTACGAGGACTTCCGCCATCTCCCCCTACTCGACTCCTGCGTGCGCGAAACCCTCCGCATGCACCCGCCGATCCACAGCATCATGCGTCAGGTGCGCGAGGACGTCGTCGTTCCCGCGTCCCTCTCCGCACTGTTCAAGGACGGCGTGTACGTCGTGCCCAAGGACACCTACGTGCTCGCATCGCCCCTCGTCTCGCAGATCGACCCTCAGATCTGGAAGGACGCCGACAAGTGGAACCCCACGCGGTGGAACGACGAGCAGGGCGTTGCCGCGCAGGCACTCAAGACCTACACCGACGAAGGCGGCGAGAAGATCGACTACGGGTTCGGTACCGTGAGCAAAGGGACAGAGAGCCCGTACCAGCCGTTTGGGGCCGGGAAGCATAGGTGCATTGGCGAACAGGTGGGTTGCTCTCGGCCTTTCTTTCGGATCCATACAATATTAATTTTCTTTCGCTCTTTAGTTTTCTCACCTCGCACCTGCGCGCCGTACATGCCGCGCACGTAAAGGTCGCGAACCGCCGGTTCGACAAGGCGCTCACGCAAGCGCGGGCATGACAGGGGGCACGCGCTGTGCGACGCCCTCGTACCGAGCATCCTCGCCGAGTGGAGCTTCGCTGAGGGCGTGGATGCGGCGTGTTTTGCGGAGCCGGCGCCCGCCTTGTTTGGGGCCCGCGACGTGGTGGCTTAAGGCTCCAACCGTTTCGTTTCCGTTTGCGAATCTGGGAAAACCAAACGGAAACGATATAGAAACCGTTACAAACGGTTACAAACGGTTTGCAAACGGTAGTTTTGAGCTAGTCCGTCATCCTGGCTATATTCGTGGTACGTGGTGTTGTATGACACAGTTAGATTATTGAGACACTTCCAACAGGCATTCCCGAGGACTAAGAGTGATTGATAAGCATTTGGGATGCCTCCAGGTCTGACGCGCAAGATCTTCATGGCCGACATTCAGGTTTGTAGCCATCACACACCGATCTGGTGTCACCAGGAGAAGTCGGCATTTTATTATTATTAGAACTAACCATTTCTTCGCACCATGGGAGGATGTTGGAGACGGGTTAATACTTCAATTGGTACCTTTAAATTGAGGCGGCGCAAACCGTTTGCAAACCGTTTCTGGAACCGTTTGTCAAGCCCCACAAACGAAACGGAAATAAAAACGGTTTTAATCGTTCGTAACCGTTTCCAAACGGAAATGGTTGGAGCCTTATGGTGGCTGCGAGCGCGGATGGGGAGACGGAGGTGGACTGGGCGCGCCTGGACTGGGAGGTGGACGACGTGATGCGGGAGGAGTGCATGCACGCGCCAGCGCACGTCGATGCGCTCATCGCCGAGTCGGACGACGACCGGTTCGATGAGTACGGCATGGCCTGGATCAACAGTGCGCGTGCGTCCCCCTTTCCTTCTTCCTTCTTTTACTCCCCTTCCCTATATCGCGATACTGAGACATGTTACGTGGCAGAAAACACGCCTCCTGCCATGTAACTTGAATCTCTCACAAGGCCTTCCAATAGACTTAGAATGCACGTCCTGAGTTATAAAAAAAAAAATTATAAGGCCATTTTCCCCTTATTATTGACTTATGAGGCCATTATAAGCTTCTTATAACGTAAACACCTCATAAGGGTTTTTCTAAATTTGTGACATGAGCTGCGCTGAGGAGTATCCCGAACGTGCCTGCACAGTGACTCGCGAGTGATTCTGTCCGATACGGTCAGTTGACTTAGTTCAGCACGAAAATTGACAACAATAATGCATTGATCCGTCCAGTCGACTTGACGGGAAACCTCGACACGCACATGGCCTGATCGTCGGATTCCTATACTTCTCCCAAAATATAATCAATAGAATCTCAGATTTCGACGTTTAGCTGGTCAAAAGTTAGACTCGTAACCAGTCTGTAACCAATTTCCGAAAAATGTGGCAAGCACTTTCGGTGGTTACAGACTGGTACAACTCGGGACGTTGTATTGGACTGACAGCGGAGTTTAAAATTTGGCTGAGGCCCGTGTTCTCTCTTGCACTTTGAAATTTAAGGAAATTCGAATTATCATGAACCTTCATATGCTAGAAATAAGTACATTTGCCTCTTCAGATTTTTTCTCATTGTGGATGGAAGAGCAGGAAAGGCCATCGAGTTTGGGGCAGAATTGATCGATTTTGATGGCTCGCTTATCGGCCGATCGCGGCACCTGCCAATTTTTTCAAACTCCGTTGGCAGCTCAATCCCCTTTCCCAAGATGTACCAGTCTGTAAAACGCCGAAGCGCTCGCCGCATTTTTTCGGCATTCGTTTTACAGACTGGTTACGAGTCTAGTCAAAAGTCAAGCACGCGGATTGTATCCTGACAAATCGTTCAGAAATAGGCGGCCCAAAGACCATTCTCGGATCAAATCTCACTTGCCGCAAATATATTACCTACCGCTGCGTTGGGCGGACTGGAGCATCCACCGATGCCCTCGTACTCGTTTGTGTCAATATCTCAATGAAGGGCAGAATTTACGCACATGTTGAAGAGCCAGGAGGAAAAGAAGAACGTATTACGCCCGGTTACTGCGCAGACCTTCGGCAGCTCTTCCACAGGGAAGAATTCCCCTACAGTTCTCAAAATTAGCTCAGATATAAGAGGTGGGTGGTTTGGCAATCCCGTACCGATCAGTATGCCCCACAAGCTGCGCCGAGCGATTAGTAACGTGCTTCTGTATCGCAGCATATTGGGCGGTACTCAAGAAGGGAATTGCGAATTAACAGCAGCGTGGGTCTGGAGCGCAGATAGCATACCTGGTGCAGAAACGCACTCTTTTCAAAGGCCAGTGCTACGTCAGTGTAAACATCTCAGTCGAGGCCTATGATCCAATCTAAATGATGAATTATCCGCACGTCCCGCTTGATGATCGGTCGCAACAGCAGCGAAGTGGTTATTCTACAGAAGTCGCATTTTAAACGGGTTTGAGAATTCATATCTACCACAGAAAACGCTTCATATCTTCGAACGGCTAGATTCCCGTGCTGTGATGTCAATAACAGGAGAAAATCAGCCGCACGATAATCAAAACACGCATAGCACTGACAAGGTTTCAGGGCTACGTTCTAGTGCGCGTCCCGCTCGGACTGACGGTCGTCGTAATATTTCATGATGAATCCCACGCGCAAGAGCAAAATGTCCTCGCGACGGAAGGTTACTCCCAAAGCGCTCGCGCTGGCCTCGGGCTCCGCCACAGCAATCCCGTGCGTGGTCCAAGGATCGCATGGGGTTTCTTCGTCGCAGAACGTGACGTCTGGAGCGAAACAAGGTCCAATATGACTCGCGGCTTATACCCCAATCTGTATAGGACGCCGCATCAGCGTGGACAGCAAAGCGACCGGACACAACGGACTCTGAATTCCACTCCGGGAATGCGATTTCATGTGGGTTTTGAATCAGGACAGGCCCGGAGGGTATCGAGCCGTTGGGAGTACTTGGACGGATATTTATCAACTAGACTTTCGTCGACAAGAAATTCATCACGCACTTGTTGTAAACACGTCGTACTCGAGGACTGATGCATGACACACCTTCCCATGCTGATGTGGTGTGGATTTTATCGTCCCTGAAACACCCGGCAGGATTCAAACGCTTCTGGCAAAAGCAATTTCAAGTACCGCTCGATGGAAACGACAACGAGAGCGACAGAAACATAAACGGCACGGCTTCAGCGTTTCAGCGATATCAGATACATGATTTATTACCACTCATGAGGCTCAGTATGCCTGTCAATGGATTAAGACCGGAGCTCACCCCCACGAAGAAAAAAAACACAAGGGTTGCGGAGGATGTGGGAAGGTGATCGAAGATGGAGGCAATTTTTGTGAAGCAAAGATCATTTCCAGGGAATATTGGGCAAGACACAAAGAACCGTCTCGTCCAGCCTAGAAAATTCAAACGACGGAACTTTGAATCGAAGTTCACGCCAGAGACTCGGGAGAAGTGTTCAGGAGCGCTCCCCAGAGCGGCAGAGAGAGCGGGTATGCCTTATGAGCCGGGGGAACCTTGGATTGAGGCGATGTCGCGGTCCAGTATGAAGGTTAGGGAAGAGAAGTTCTTTGTTTGTTCTTGTCTTCAGAGTGATCTCTTTGACCCGCCCGCTCCAAGCCCGCCATCCTGCCTCTGCCCTATGACAACGCTGCGACCCTCCTCCGCGTTGCGCTCCATGGGTATACACCAGAGTGTGAGGCGTCATATCCACCTATCTATTTCTCTTCCATCGCCGCACTCGGAGCCTCCGGTTCGACTCACATGGTGAGCAGCTTACAGCGTGATTTTTCTGTATAACTCCAGCTACAATTGTGATATTTACACTCTGTCTGTGGATCTTCTGATTAACAGGGCCATTTACCAGGCGGAATGGAAGGCCACACGGTGAACCACTGCAAACGCGACAAGCGGTGCGGGACGTGTGGCGCAACGGACCATCTGGTGCGCCTGCATGCGGTCAATGATCTTTTCTCAGAGTTAAATTGCTGTGGTCATTAATGTAGAGATCCGCCTGCCCATCTGCGAAGGCGCTGGAACGCTGGAACGTGTTTCACGGCATATACTTCTGACCAACGCTGATAGTGCTTCTGAAACGCAGCTACGGTTGCGGCAAACTAGGACACCGTATATCAGAGTGCGCTGAGGAAGCCCAATGGTGCGCATTATTCCTCCTTATAATACGCGCTGACAGTCTGAAGCCTCAGCTGCGGCCTCCGAGGCCACACCACAAGTGTCTGCCTGCAAACCCTACTTTGCTATGTCTGCCATTCGCCAGATCACCTCGCATCGAACTGCCCTGTAGGCCCGGTCCCAAAATTTCCCTGGATCATACTACAAGTAAAGAAATGGTACCTTTTAAATTTTCATGCCACAAGAATTCTTCGCCTCATACCGTTCCGGCTTGATCTCATGCCACCTTCCCTACACCCTTTTCGCGCTTATTTTATTTTTAAAAGAAAAATGCTGACGATCCAAAGCTACAACTGCGGCCTTCAAGGCCATATCGCCACCGTCTGCCTGCGCCCCAAGCTCTGCAACGTATGTCGATCGCTCGAAGCAAACTGCCCCGGCACCCGCAGCCATCACAAGTCCCCGTGGGCCCCACAACCTCGAACTGCATCGAGCCGCTGGTACTTTTCTGAAACGCAGCTACGGATGCGGAAAACTTGGACACCATGTAGCGGAATGCGTCGATCAGGTCCACTGGTGCGCATTTTCTTCATTTCCCCAACATATGTATACACTGCACCCACAGCCACAACTGTGGTGTTCCTGGCCATATCCATAGCGCCTGCCCGCAGAAAAAATGCTGCAACATGTGTCGATCGCCTGACCACCTCGGAGCAAACTGCCCCGCTCACAATGCCCCGCAAGTTCAAGTAAAGAAATGGTGCTTATCGTTATTCCTACTTTCATTGGCCGCGCACCATTATCTTCATTTCTCCCCACTATTTTATGATCCCTTACTCTTGATATATGGCGGCAATTACTAACGTACTACTTTAGCTTCAACTGCGGTGATACAGAACACCTCGGCAGATCATGTCCGATTCCCGAGCGGTGTCGGCGGTGTGGAGTGACAGTGGGTTCATTTTCATCTTTCACGCTATGATCCACATTCCTTTGATATCCGCCAAGTCGTCTACTCCATAACGAAATAACTAATGAACGTATCACTAAATTAGGGCCACCGCGGGCCAGAATGTCCCGTGCCAGAGAAGTGGACCAACATGATTCCGCTGCAAACCCTGCGAGGACGGTATGGCGGCCCTGCAATATAGAAACGATGGCCTACACGCGGCGCAGTGGTGAGCCGGTGGAAGATATGTGACGAGCCGTATTAGTGGTGTTGTATTTTTACTGCGTATTAAAGAGCTTATGAAATATCATGCCACCCAGTCGCATGGTATTATACGTAGACCAAGACCCCAACGATAAACACCGCGCGGTATCATGCCGTCCTTCAGGATGCACTTCCACTTGCTCTGAACGAGCGCAACCTGTGGAGTGATGGCCATAATCTGGATCGACTTGCGGAGTGCCTGGGTTCCGGTCGCTTCGAATACGCGTATCGGCAGTCAATTTTAACAACATCGGCTTCCGCAAGGCGGCGCGGATGAAGGGTCGGTCCGCAAGGACGCCCAAACATAGCGAGGCCGCAAATACGAGTACAGTGGCGTCATAATGGCACCATGTATGAGAGCGGGAGTGGCAAGCGTGTTCACGAGGAATTGTTGTCCTGAACTGCCACCATTGTCTCTTAGCTTCAGCGATTTTAGCTCAGAGGCGCCACAGGTCGGGGTCTTGCCTTTTGCGTTGAGGCAGATTTCATCACTGCGAAACGCCACAACTTGAAGGGCAGCGGTATGCTCGGAGATTGCAGCGCAATTGTCACGGTCTTGCCAGAGGCCTCTTGGAAGGTCGCTCAAGGGCGCAGTTGAGTTATTCTCTCTTGAGAGACGCTGGTGGGATTATAATCAGGAACAAACACTCTGGACGCGAAGGAGCCGAGAACGAAAAGGGTATCACGATTTGTAAGTTATTATATAAGAATGAGTGTGTGAAAAACGTTGAGAGCGAACAAGAGGTATTTCGTAATTGCGATAGAACTCAGTCAATAACGGTAATAATGGGAATCGAGGGAAATGCTGCCAGATACGTCGCCACTGGTTCGCGCGTCTGGGTGATCGTCAAGGATACCAAAGTACAGCGAGAACGCAAAATGAGCGCATTGACCTCAGGAATGGGATTGGTTTCGGTAGGCGAACCGTCTGAGATTGAAACAAATTGAGCCCTTACCTGTACTTATTCTTCAGCAGGTCGTAGTATTGGAAAGAGATGCACTTCTGTTTGTCATCGTGCTTATCGGTTGGTTCCCGGCCTCGATAGCACAGAGAATAAATGTTGAAATAAAGGTAGCCGCGGCCTTTACTCGGGATGTAGCAGAAGACCCTCGCAAACGCGCAGGGGATTCAATGAACAACTACGGCTTAAATACAAAAAAGGCAAGAACTAATTAGTACGAATAAGGCGTGATTAGAGCTATAAACGGCGTAGAAAAAACGGAATGAAAGTGGCGACGGCATTCTGTGAAACATGAAGTCGAACGCCGTCAATGACAGCGAGCGGGCGGCCTCGAAATTCCAACAATAAATGCATTTTGTATCTTGGTTTATCTAAGATCAGCCACCGTGTTTGGAAGTGATAACCGGTTTTCAAGATTTATGTCCATCCGGAGCGAAATCCTCTAACAGACATCGTGCAAGCCAATCGTAACCAAGATAAAAATAGCTCCTTCACGGGACTTCTATCGCCACATCAAATGCGTCCATCATAACAACTGTCAACACTTCTTTGCGCTCCCTCTGCCGTTCGTTCGAATCCCCCCTGGACTCTGGAAAATGCATATTGGGCACAATCCACTCGAATCCTGGCCAGAACCTAGGCTACAAATCACTGCACCCGCATCAAAAGTGTCTGCTCAGTACTGCTGTGCAATATTCTGCAGCCTGAGGCAGCGGTCTCTGGTAGAAGCGGGGGTCCTGCACCCAAAATCCACGCAAGCTAGGCGCGTAACGAATTCTTCTTCAAATATCCGGATTCATATCAACGCTGCGCATGTTTAGACTCCCGAGACACGTTCGACTCGAATCGAGGATGCAGCACTTATTAGGCATATGATTCACCTCGAATTCATCCTCTGATTCATTTGCACTGTTTGTTTACACAAAAAATAAACTCAAGAGCGCAAGGTGCAATTGCAACGGGGTTCAATCTGCCGCCCCACGGTTCGTCGTTTAGTAGTGCGCTCTGAGTATTCCCTCATATTATCCCCTTATAAATCGAACTGAGACTCTCCATGGCCATTTTCCACGAGCGCCTCCTTGGAAGTCACTGGGCCCCGAGGGTTCAACCAGGTACGTACTTTTTTTATTTCAGTAACTCGAGCTGAATTGGGAACACTCAATGCGGCTCAATACACGGCGTACATAGATTAATAACCTTTGCTCTTATAATACAGCTGGACAACTGAGGCAAAGCCTTGGCATACCTTCTTCTGTATGTGTTTATCAGCTTCGATTAATTCACATACTGACTTTTTCTTGGTTTTAAAATCATCTGCCACGCAATCTCCGTAATTCAATGATCACCAACCCATTACAGTTGAAGCTACATTTTCTTCCATGTGTCAATTTTTTATTGGGGCTCTGGCGGTCCCGAGACTATGGTAAGCTGCGCATCCTCAAATGTCCAACATCCCTGAGGGTGTCGAGATACTTTTCTGAACATTCTCTGCAATAGCGCGGCTTTGGGAATTTTGAGTGGTGATTTACATGCCTGGTGAAAGGGTAAGGGCATGGTTTTATTTCAGCTTCACTTCTTGTACATTTACACTCCCGGGATATTTAGGCCGCGTATAAGGTAGCAGATACCGGAAGCTCAATGTAACAATCTAATCTACCGGAACAAACGGATCATGCAGGATCGATTAGGATCAGGGTCGGGTGCAGAACAATCTCCATTTCGGGACATCGTGCTCCGTGGCCATCTTTGATGAACCACGCTCGCAAATATGCGGCTCCTAATGATCAAATGATGTAGCGAGGGCGCAAGGTGTGTGACAGATTGATATGTGGGATCAGGGAACTATCTCGTCTTCTGCTCCGTATGTCGGCAGTGCCCTATTGCTGTAGGTGGCGCACTGAGGTGAGATGGGATCCATCTGCTGGGAACCTGAGTCCTTAAATTCAAGGGTGAGACACCAATGTGTGAGGATGGAATGGAGAGTGCACCAGGAGTCAAGGAGTGTTTTGAGTTTTGTTTTGCGACATGTGAAACATAGAGGTTATTTTCGATGGCATCAGATACCTAAATGTGCACGTATGATGTGATGCTGAGAATGCACGTGGAAGTATCTGTGGGAGGAACACAGTGAAAGATACATAAACCCTGGCGAATGGCGTCTCTCCCATTACTAATGCCTACCATGCCTACTACAGCGAATTTCAAGAATCTTATCCAATATATCATCCTGGCTGCTACTGCTGCCCAAAACATTGCAGAAACAGCAAAAGTGCCTTTCCTTGGCTCCACTGCTGCATTGTGCTTGTCAATTACGAAGTCTGTAGAAGTAAGTCAATTCTTTTGGCCATTGGCACCATATTTAGCCAAAAAAAAAACAGACAATCAGATCAAACAAGGAAGAATATGCTGAGATTATGGAGCAGATTCATGAAATCCTGTGTATCATTGTCCAGCTTCATTCAACTTCTGAAATTGAGGGTGTCCTTCCAACAACACTCCTGTATGACATTGCAAAATTCACAGAGTGAGTCCCATTTAATCATGACCAGGATTCATTTGATATTTTGCACCAGGGCACTTGAAAAGTTGTTCAAAGTCCTGAATGGACAACAAAAGGGAACTCTGGGAAAAATCAAGGGACTTTTCAGGCAGCCTGAGGCTGTGGAAAGATTGGAAACATGCAAGCAAGAGCTCAGCAGGATGGTTCAATTGTTCAAAGTAAATATTTCAAATCAGATTAAATGTATTTCAAACCATATCCAAATCATGTGCAGGCTCAAGCTCTGGAGACTGCCTCTGACCTCACTGGTTCTGATTGCTCCTCAGTGGGTAACAAATTATGACCAGTAATTTCTTGACTCATGGGTATTAGGTGGCAGGAACTCTGTCAAGTTTAGAGAATAATAGGTGAGCCAAATCTGCAACCAGAATCAATCTCACTCAGGTTCTTGAACAGTTCAGGCTCCTTTGGTCTACTTCCACCATTCCCACGAATTTTTTATGGACGTGAAACGGAGCTCCAGGATGTGGTGGATATTCTAGTGCAGGAGTCTGCCCACATTGTTATCCTAGGGGCAGGGGGCATGGGAAAAACCAGCCTTGCCACAGCGGCTCTCCATAATCCAGAAGTGGAAGCCAAGTATTTGCACCGATACTTTGTTCCATGCCACTCAAGCCCCACTTGCACTGAGCTGGCAGCGACAATTGCGGCTCACATTGGACTGGAGAAGGGCTCAAAAATGGCACACAAGATTGCACATTATTTTTCCCATGCTCCTCCTTCTCTTCTGGTCCTTGACAATCTGGAGACCACTTGGGAAACCCTTTCATCTCGCTTTGAAGTTGAAGAGTTCCTATCTCTCCTGACTGATGTCCCCCACTTGGGTCTCATGGTGAGTCAGGTTTACAAGTTGATCAAATAATAGCTTTAACCTACTGTAGATCACCCTGAGAGGTGCAGAGCGACCAAGCAAAGTCAAATGGACCCGCCCCTTCTTGGCCCCTCTTGAGCCACTTTCCAATGTGGCTGCTCAGCAGACCTTCATCGAGGTTGCTAATGATGGCCACAATGATGACAGCATCAAAGCACTCCTTAAAATGACAGGGAACCTTCCACTAGCAGTCAACCTCATTGCGAGTGTTGCTGGTTCTGAAGGCTGTACCCAGGCACTCTCCCGTTGGAAATCGGAAAGTACTCGGATGCTTTCAAATGGGTATGACCAGCAATCAAGCCTGGACATCTCCATCATGTTGTCATACACCAGCTCCCGGATGACCACAGATGCTCAGAAATTGCTCAGCATTTTGTCCCTGCTCCCAGATGGGTTTGCAGATGCAGATTTGGTGCAGGTCCAACTGCCACTCCCTAACATTCTGGCCTGCAAGGCCACTCTTATTCAAACGTCCCTTGCATTTGTTGGCCAGGATCAACATCTCAAAGTTCTGGTTCCAATACGAGAGTATATTCTTAATATTCATCCTCCAGCAAATGCCTTAAAGCTAAAACTACGGGAACACTTCCATCAAATTCTTGATCTTTGGAACCAATTCAAGAATCTCAATGTAGCACATATACTCCCTCAAATCTCACGAAATTTGGGAAACTTCAACACTGTTCTCCATGATGGGCTTGAACAGGAGGGGTCTGATCTTGTCCAGAATTTTGAGAGCATTCTGTTCCTCAATCGTTTCTATGATCGGGTTCAAGACACATATTCACCCCTGTTGCTGCAGCTTTCTGGGCAAATGCTGCATTGGAAAGGCCATCCAATTTTTGGGGAATATCTTATTGAGCTGCTGCAAAGCTCTGACCATTTGCCTGATCTGGATTTCAATAGCCACATCACCCTAGGAACTCAGCACTTCATATCAAAAGACCCACTGGAACAGGGTAAGACACAATCACTGTGTTTATGTTCACCTAACTAATTTCTCACCAGCCAGATGGTACCGCGCTCTGGGAATCTACTTCCGGTTTGGGAAGTCTGATTTGGCTGCCGCTCTCAAGTATTTTCAAACAGCCTATTCTCTGGCAGAAAGTATTGGATATCCCACCATTGTTGGCATCCATGCATTGACCAGCATATGCAACATCTTGAATATGACTGGAAAACCCTTGAATGCACTCACACATGCCAAGAAGGCATATAGATATGCTGAGCACATGGGGGACATCTATTTACAAGCATACTCTCTCTGGCTTCAAGGAAGATGTCACACACAACTTGCAAACTATGGGCATGCTCAATGTCTTCTGGAAAAAGCCAGACAAATGCTGGCTACTCTTGGTTCACAACAAAGTACATTGTGGAATTACATCCCAGGCCTCCAGGCTGAGATACACCTTGTTAAATCTGAGTATTTGCAATCTTGCAAACTTCAGGTAGCCATTGCATCCAGCTACCAGCCAACTTCATCCAATGCCATCCTGGCAAACTTGAACATTGCTTTCATTGATATTGCTACTGGTGCTGACTCAAAGATCATTCGCCAAAATCTAGACATGGTTCAGTCTCATTTGAAGGCATTGTATGGGTACAATGGCAGACAGATGGCTGTTGTCATCGATTATGTAACTGCTGAACTCTGGCTTCGAGATGGGGCTTCTGAGACTGCAAGTGCAATGCTCAAAAAATGTTTTGCGCAGTCTCAAGACATCTCAACTGACCTCGCACTCCTATGCCTTGAAATTCTTGGAGATTTTTCTACTGGTATGAATGATACCCGAACTACACTGCGATGGGCCAGCATCTTCCTTGGACTGACATTAAAGTGCAAGAACAAGCACCAGACAATGCACGCATTCCGCTGCCTTGGCCATATTTTTTCAGTCCAAGGGGACAATGAAACAGCACTTAGCCTGTTTAATGTTGCTCTTGATGGATTCACATTCATGGATATCCATCGCTGGAGGGCAGATTGCATGGTTCGAATAGGTGATATACTGAATAATTGTGGAGAGGTCATGAAGGCAGTTGAATTGTGGAAGGCAGCCAGGCCCCTGTTCAAAAGATCTTCCCAGATGGATGATATACTCAAGATTGATGGAAAGCTAGCAGAGTATGAGGAACAACTTCAACGACTTTCGGAATTGCATGTACCTGTTAGTGCAACAGAGGAGGCATACATCACTGAGGAGGGGGAGGAGGAGGACAAATCGGCTCAAGGAAGTGATGTTGGGGACAAGGGGAAGCAAGGAAGGTTTGAATTCTAGTTTGGATATCGGATAGTCAGGGTTTGTGTTTCAATCTTGTTGTTCTGTCTCTTAAATTTTCCACATATTTGGACGAATATATATCCACCTCTTCTCGGTGTGCACAGCATGCCTTGTCCAGATTATAGCCTTTTGTCCAGTATGTAGCCTGCCTATTTATTTATTTTACCCTCATTGAGTGCGATCAAGTCTGAACTGAATTGTAAAGGCAAAGTAATGACCCTTCCTCTCGCAGGTTGTCTCTCAAGCATCCTCAAATACTTCGAAATATCCACCCAACCCAACAGTGTGCTTTTATGAACAAGACTCAGGACTCAGTCCATCTTTTATTTATTCCCCAAGGTTTGAGTCTGGACCAAATTCGCTGATGGTTGAAACCGTGATTTGTAGTTAACTCGGGTCTGATGCATGACCCAATTTTCGTTTTTTTTTTTCATTTTGTTTTGGTGACTAAAATGTGAGCAAGGTACATAAAAGGGCACTCAATAGCAACATGCTGCCCCAATTTATTTGTTTCATTGAACTAGCTGTAGTAAAATTGTATTATGTCTGGAAACTGGTGTTGAGGCGGAGCCTTTTATTTTGCGTGGATGTATTCCAAGGAGTCGAATACATTCCGATACAATTCATCTATTTGAACCAGTTGTATTAGTATATTTGCGCAGGCAATAAGCATTGAGTGCCTTTTCTTTTGCGCGGAGCTGAAAAGGTCGACGCATAAAAGGTAAAATGAATGGAAACACGGCTCGGTAGCAGGATCATCCTGCCTCCCATCGCCATGTAACTTTGACCCTGGGCTGGAAGGAGAAGGTCGTCCTTGGGTCGCCCGTTTGACTCTCGGGTCTGATTCAAGCCATTCGATGAAGAAGTCTGCGATTTTTCTTTTTTTACTTCTCCTTTTTCGGTGAAATGGAACTCCAAGCTCGGTGACTTAGCCATGAGGCGATACTCCGCAATGACGGACGCAATTGGTATGGAACTTACGCTCCGTTCGAGCCATTTGGGAAAGAACAACATTTTTATTTCATTTTTTCGTCTGCAAGTGCATGTAATAGTACTACTTTGAGTTGTAGGCTATCAAATAACTTAAGAGAGTTTGGGAGCGGGACAGTTGATGCGGGATATCTCTGTGTTTCTTTGCCATAGATTGCGGTTGACGGCTGTGCACCTAGTTTAAGTTCCTGGTACCGACTCAGGTACCAGGTCTCCAAACCAGAAATAAAACATTTCTATTGCAGCCGCGTTTAAGCACTCGATCATGTCGGTCCGAACTCAGAGTCTAAATCCTCTCACACCTGTCAAACCTGATGACTGCCAATCAACAGCGGTCCGACTGAAAACACAGATCCTTGAGTACCACAAGACATGCCTGTGCTTCGCTCCGGCAATGGGGATCTCAATACAGATGTTGTTGAAGTTGCAACTGCATCAGGAAAAAACTGAAATTATCAGTAGCCCAGGCTATGGATATGGTGTGCAGGTAGCCTCCATAGCCCATCTCCGCAGATCAGTAGACGTTGGTAGCCGCAGTAGCCCGACGCCAAGGCATCAGTAGTGATGCGTAGCGCATCACTCACGGATCAGTAGCTTCCAAATACGGAAAAGGCACCACAAGGCAGCAAACACCTTCACAATTCAGCAGAATGACCCTTGACTATTCCCAATATCATTCAATTGCTCAGAGATATATGGAATCCCTCAAGCTCACAGCACTCAGTTTGAGAAAAAATGAAATGTTCTAAGTCCATTTCAAACTCCGATCCCACGTGTGTGATGGATTGCGTGCTTGACATGTGAGTGACAAAGATGTGGGTTGATATTGATGGGACTTTCATCGCTCTTTCCTTTCCCCCACCACCTGCGCGACCCAGTTCCGCCCATACATCTCCCTCCGTCCTCCGCCTCTCTCCACCTCCCTTCTGTCTCTCTCTATCTCTTCTCTCTCCCTCTGGTCTACGTCCGCTTGTGTTGTCAGAAAGTTCTCCCCGTCGATGTCGAAGCCAGCAAGCACGCAGCAAGATCCGACCCTCTTTTAAGTTCTTCTCCTCCACATTGGCCAGTGCAGGATAATGGCTCCCTGTTGTCCCTCCCGCTTCCTCAAAGCCACCGCCAAATATCTCCGCGCTCATAGACTTTCAAGACATTCAAGCACACACAAGACAAGACCTTCAAGCGCTCAAGCCAAACTCAAATCTTCTTCAACTTTAACTTCAAGCACTCAAGCCATATTGTGTCTCACATCACTAACTCGTTTTGCGTCCCTGAACAAGTTTTGACATGAGTAATTGTGACTCACCCCGCGTCGTGCCCGTATCGTTTGCGATTCCGTTCCTGGTGTGTTTTCTTTGTGCTTCCCACTTCTCTATTCTGATACCTGCTTCCAGATATGTTTTCCCTTATGTTTTGTCTACTTTCGTACTACTTGTATTTATTTTTTGCTACAATTAATTGATTTCCCGCCATTTTGCGTGTCGCATTATCATCACTATTCCCCACTATACATTGATACCGTGGTCATTATACAGCTACTGTGTTGGTATGGTGCGCCTATCAAGGGCTACTGAGATTTAGTGCAAGGGCTACCACGGGCTACTGACCGCATATAGGTGGGCTACCAGGCACCATATAATCGGGACTTGTCTACCCGGCTATCAGTGCTACTGAGCCTACCGAGCGCTACTGATGAAAGCCCTTTTTTCCTGATGTGAACAATACCGAAGAGGATAAAACTAGTGCTGCATTACAGTACTGTACTATTTCGACCAGGTGTTCACAGGGTGTTACACATTACACACTATAGTTCACTCAAACTGGTGTTCATTCCGTGGGAAAATACCATAATAGGGAACCCGGGCCGTGAAAATTTGAATTTTCACCCCAGATTTGATCCAAATCGGGACAATTTCGGACCTGTTACGCGTTACGGGGGCCTAAAGTGTTCAATTCACAAGTCCCCGTTACACGTTATTTGAATTGGTCGAAATAGTACAGTATTTGAATACAAATTGGTGAGGAAGGAGGCAGTCAGGACTTGCACGAAGGAACTTCTACTCCGTGCCAATCAGTCCAAGTCCTCCGTAAACTAAAATATACCTAACTTGAACAAATGAGAAAGGAAAGACTTCTCGTTTTAGTCAGCAGAGAATTGCTGCAAAGTATATCAGGATGCGGAAAGGAATAAGGAATGTGCCAGTGAGATTTGATCCTCCTTAGAAGCTTTTGACCGTTGAGCTTGGTTACTAGATGTCGGGGTGGGTCTCCTTGCATTTTCCCAGAGGAAGTGTGCCAGGTACGTGACAATTTGGACATGGTAACAGAAGCCTCTGCCAGACAGGAAATTCTTGTTGTAGGAAATCCAAGAGAGTCTTGAAGAGACCCGACGGACGGAATGAATGAACAGAAATATTTGCGAATGGCAGATCAGGCTAGAGACCGGGTTTAGATTTTGAGTAGTCACGAATATATTGCGCAGGAGGCTTGAGTAATATTTGAACAGCAGAACGGAAATGAGAGCACAAATAGTGAGGGAAACACTCGAAACCAGCAGAGGGCTGTGATGACCATTGAAGTATATATGGGGCTTTCATAGCCCAGGAGACACTGCAGGAATATGTGGGCGCAGTAGTCCTTCTCCTGCGGCGTAGCACGCCATCGGACCTTGGGAGTTACGCGTCTTCACGGCGCAGCCAACGCCGCAGTTATTACTGCGGCACAGTTAGTCTTGTGTCTGGATTTCAACACACGATACCTGTTAATATGCCGCGCTGAGCCACTTGAACCACAGGACTGCGGGAATGCGGAGCTCCGTCGAGGGGAAGGAGGAAATGCGGTGGAATTACTGCGAGCACGTGGGAATTGAAGTTGCGTTGTGCAGAGAGCAATGAAGGAAGTACCGCAATGGAGATACTACTAAAGGGGATGGGCCAAAGATGTGCAAACGAATTCGAGACATTTCGTTAAGAGAACAGATAATGGTACAATACTTATGAACAGGTGCCTAAAGTTTGAACCTATCCATGGCTTCAATGCTCATCCATCCCAAAAACAACTCCTTCCCAGATGTATGGCGGTCCCTCGCTCCCAACGTCCTCGGGTGGTTCGACCAAGCCTTCCTTGATGGCGTCCGCCAACTCCATCTCGTAAGTGTTGTCCCTAAGAGGGGGTTCACAAATCGGGGATCTGCAAACGGGACAGACATTTCATTGCTTCAGGTTGCTCCGAATGCAGTGATAGCAGTAAATGTGCATGCACAGCGGCCTACCTGGAAGTCAGAAAAAGAGCAAAATAGTTGTAACCACTTACATGTCTTAGGCGATGAGCTACTGAAAGGCGGAAAAAATTACATTCACTACATTGAGACACTCCAAAATCTTCGAATTGTTTTTCACCGGCACCCATACAGGCCAGATGAATGTGATTAGTGCCCATACACTGATATGCTTCAATGTTCATCCCACCGCAGATCAGACTGTCGTCGAGGGCTGGAGAGTCTCGTCGGAAACTGTACGTGCCCCATCAACGTAACACAGGGGACTGGAATGAGGCTTGCGGCATCTACTGCCCGGCAAGGTGGCGAACAATGCACGGTCTCCGAGGCGTCGGGCACTGGAATTGGGGTGGTGTGGAAGGAGACGGCGTCGGGGAAATTGATCCTCCCTTGCCCAAATGGGTAAGGAACGGATTCTATGGTGCACAGGGTTCAGGTGCCTTAATCAGTTCTGTGAACATGGTAGGAAGGATTATCAGGATAACGATGATTGACTGCGGGTGCAATTTAGTATTCTAGGTCTCCCTAGTTACGTTCAATGATGCTTTTAACTCCAATGACATAGGAACTGAATTATGAAATATATGGCATACAGTAGTCTGGTAAGTGCATCCAGGTCGTACTGAGAGGTACCCGGAGATGCCCGGAGGGCCTTAATGAATGATTACAAGTCCTAAAAATTTATTTTTGGACTCGTTCTTTTCCAATCTTTTCCACCAGAAATTCGGCCCATGGCCTATGTCGGTTGAGCGGACATCAAAACGAATTCAATCAAGTTGCAAAAGAGGAGAAAAGGGGAGAAAGAGGGAGGGAATATATTACACTGCTCAGCGGCGTTTTTTTGGCCCCAAACACATTGTTCCTTGTAATACCGCACTTGATTGATACTGAGGCCAAGCCGCCACACTGATGGACAGCGAGTTTTCCAGGGCCTAGTCTAAACGGAGGTCTTTCCTCCGTTAGACTAAGGACAGCCAATCATCTATCAAGATAAAAATAAAACACGATCATATCTTTCCGATCGGCAACAGCCGCAAGATTACCGATTTACGGCTTTGCTCCCCACTCCTGGTCCACTTTTTGCGCGCTCAAGCAAGGATACACATCGACGGCAGCAACGCGACATGCAGACCTCCCGTGTAGTTTGCGGGGCGATTACGCTTGACCGTTTTGCTTCTGGGTAAATCAATGTTGTAAAAAAAAAGAAAACAAGGAGCCCATCAATTCTTTGAGTACAAGATGGGGTATATTGAATCTGATAGCTGCTACTGGTTACCGCCATTGAGGTGCTTCTCCAAGTACGCGATAATTTGGGCTTCAGTGATAATATGCTTAGAAATTACTGGACCCATTTCTGGGTGGTATTCTGT
The DNA here is from genome assembly GCA_029282285.1 of Mycena rebaudengoi. Lineage (NCBI taxonomy): Eukaryota > Fungi > Basidiomycota > Agaricomycetes > Agaricales > Mycenaceae > Mycena > Mycena rebaudengoi. Next base: position 170,506 of record JARJCX010000248.1, read on the forward strand.
GCGTATAGCTTCGCGGCTCAGCATCAGGAAGTTCCAACTCGTTTTTCGGAACAATCTAACAGGACAGTGTAATTTTTTGTGCGGTGCAATTCCACCAGCTTGGAGACAAGTGCAGTGTTAAGATGTTGGATTCAGGTTGGAAAGAAAGGCACGCCGCTTGCGTGTGGAGTGACAATAGCCACATGTGTGGGTGTAGAGAAGAGCGCTGGGACGCGCAATATTGAATAAAATTTCGCGGGGCGGAGCTAAGAGGAAGCGGGAATTATGACGGGTGATGGCGAGGACATCCAACATGAAATAAAAGGAGGAAGCCCGACTTCTGAAGAAAAAACAGCTGTCAGCGCCACACGCGGTGGGAGGCAATCAAATGCGTGGCCGAGTTTTCAAAGAGCGAACTTCAGTTAAAAGGCTCCCAGACAGCGCGATGCGCCGTCACCGCATCGGTACGGTGTTGCCCCACCGATCGTGTCCTGCGAACGCAAGCACTAGACTTTTGAAAAAGTCCAGTGATGCGCGCTGCGCATGCGGAGGCGAGTGAGGCGGTGTGTGAAAATCGTGGAAGGCGGAATTTTGAATCCGAATTACAAGCTAGGGGTTGATGTAAAATTCTCCGGTGGTGTTCGGTGAGTGACGTACACATTTAGAGACTGCAGAGACTTCCACCGCGGCATCCAAATTTTCAGTACTACCGGTGCATGGTCATCTGCGTGCCCAAGGGCACGGAGACAACAGAAGTACCAGTTTGAAGAAAGAAATAGTTTTGATGGGGTGGAATATGTTACCACGAGAGCGCGATGTAAAAAAAAATCATGCCAAATAGCACACAGAGGCAACTATAAAATTAGAAATATGAGTGTGCGAGATCGCCATACTCTTCACAACTTGCAAGGCACCCACCTTGCTCAATCTCTCTTGTCATCAGGTCAAGGACCTTGCCCAAGGTTTGTTAAACTTTTGTGGGCAACGAAAGTGAGACATTGAGAAAAGGGTAAGTAATAATTGACTCCAGTGGTGAGTTCCCTCCGAGTTCGGCCCAACTAGGGCCCTGTGAGTTATTCCTGGCGGTTTAAAAACCGGTTTTTTTATCTGATGTCTAAAATACGACCTCACCATGCTTGCTGTCCCAAAAAATCATCCCAGCCGCCTACTTGACCTTGTCACCTGCGATTACACTCCCTATACCTCTTCCCGACCGGCCTGCAAGGCTGTTGACGGCGCCGGCTCGATCATGAGGCTCATCTGCCAACAAATCTCTAAAAAAAAACAGCAATGTTACATCCACACCATTGCAGATATTTCAGTTCCTGGCTGTAGCGAGTGTCCTCCAGGTGGCGCCAGAGCCAAATATGGCCGTTGTAAAGCTGCATTGCAGCTACGCCAATATTTTTCTATGGCCAGTGAGTGCTGGCGGCCCGTAGTATTTATAATTTAAAAACTGGTCATTTTGAAACTGGTTTATAAACGGCTGTTCATAAACCGGTCTGCAAACACGCCTAACTTGCAGGGCCCTAGCCCGGACTCCAAATAACGCGTCCATTCAACACCATATTGCCTCAACCTGCCCTCATGTCGTTCGATACCGTACTTTAGCAATCAATTCGAGAGTCCGCGTCGTGGCGGTGCCTCTCGGTTTGGTCCCTCTTCACTGACTTGTTGGAATATTCCGGGCTGGACCGGAATGGGTTGCGAGCAGTAAAGAGCTCGCGGTCGTCGTCAGACGCACGGACCGTCTCACGTAAGCTTTCCATGACATTCCATCGCTTTACCTTTGTATACGCTATCCGTTTGCCTCCGTAGCGCCATGTACCTATGAGGACAAATGATCTATTGTTGCTGGTTTACCTCCCCCTGTGCTCGGCAACTTAGCCCCGTTGGGACGAATTCTAATATTCCACCCTCTCCCTGATTTTTTGAAGCAACGAATGAGTGCGTGCCTTTGTCTGATAAGCGCCCAGACGATCTAATCTAAGCGCCCACAGCAAACACCAAGCCTCAGAACATCAACGACAAACAACAGCCAAGGCGCAAACTCTCGCTACTGCTCGCCCTCTCGCTGCTGCCTCAAGCCCTCGCGGAGGATAAAGAATGCACAGGACGCCATGGCAGCAAATACTACGACTTCAGCCCGCTCAAGGGGTGCGCGCCGCTGCAGGAGAAATGGCTTTTTTTATTGACTTTGCGAAACAGGAAAGACCACAAGCTAACGACGCCGGGCGGGCACGACGTTGTTCTCAACGCATGCCAGAGCTTCAAGCAGGAGACGTGGGGCCATAAGCTCGAGGACCCGGCGAAGGTCGGCGGGCTCATGCATGGGGATCATGGGGACATTTCCAAGAGGACTCAGATAGGCCCCCGGTCACTCCCCTATAACTGGGTCCGCCTGTTTTTGCAAATTTTCGTTGATTTACCTTACGATTTTTGGACCCCAGGTCGTTGATTTACCTTACATCGGACGCAAAATTTCTTCCCACGCCAAGTTTTTTGGCCGTTTTGCAGGTTTTTCAAAAAAAAGCGTTCAGTGAGGGTCGATCCTGAGACAATCCGAGTACCTGTGAAACAGACGTGGATCCTACTGAGCCATAACAGTAGATAGGTAGATAGTATTCCATGCTCTAGAGACTACTACCCTAAAAAAATTTCTCGGGCTGCGCCCGATTTACCTTACTGTGAACCTACGGCAGCTCACCGGGCACTGATTTACCTTACGAGACAGACCGGGGAACCCCCAAATTGGAGGGTTGATTTACCTTACGGCGGAGCCAGTTATAGGGGAGTGACCGGGGGCCTACTCAGATCGGGCGATCGGGGACACAGATCAACACACGTGACGACCCTCCCCCCCCCCCAAATCGGGAAACACCATCAATTTCTCTTAGTGCCACTACGAGCCACTACGTCGACTCAGCACTTTCGCTCGTAGTTCTAAAATCTTTTATTACATATATAGGGACCATATATCCTCTTTCCTATTCCTTCACACTCGAAAACCCACCTACTTGCCTTATCACCAAAATGCGTGACCAAAATGACGTAGTTTGGCTTGAGACCATTTTTTTACTTTCCTGCCATATTATGCATAGGGATATATTATCTACTTTCCAGATGGTGTCCAGATGGTGTCCAATATGGCTCTCCCCACTGGAAATGCATGTTTTGCAGTGGATTTGCGACAATGGTACATGCACGTGAAGTTGCCATCACTTCGCCACGTTGTTTGATCTGTGTCCTCGATCGCCCGATCTGAGTCCTCTTCAGGACATCGAATCCGCTGGGGTAGCCTAGGCTCCAGAGAATTGATGGTATAACCAGAGCGCCGGAGTTTTCCGACTCTCGCGTAGAATAATCCGGCTATTGATGGGCCCGATGGTCTCGTCACCACCGTCATCGGGCTGCAGTGGTTCACCTGCTCCGGCGCAGCTCCGACTGTTCCGACTCTCGCAGCTTGCTTGTTTCGCCTCACCCGCATCGGGACACTTAACGCCAGGATTCCCTTCTGTCTATCTACATCATGCTCAGGTCTTCGATAGCTCTTATCAAATCTGTCTGTCCATGGATTCCTGGGTCACTCGTAGCACGAGCATACTTCGTTGAATGAAATTCATATCTTCTGAATGCTGGGTGGACTCAATTTTAATAAATTGTTGCGCTTGGGATACTGCACGCCATGGCCGCCAAGCATACCTGCCAATCATGCCCGCCCCCGATTGCTTCGTCATTCCATAAGCTCATGGAGCACAGATAGGTACAAGGATTGGCCTGAAAGTGTATAAAAGCACAAGAAGCCGTTCATGGCGTCCTCTTTTCGAAGGAGCATGTGAGTTCTCGGGCGTCGGGTGCTTGTGCTCGTTGTAGACGGCTGAAAAGGCGAGCTGCCGACGGAAAGTACGTTTCTTCTTCAAACTCGGCGTGTAGCACATAAACATTGCTACTAGCATTTTGAATAAAACTCTGAGCTAAATTACTCCTCATCCTCGGAACAGAGGCACTGTGACCTCAGCTTCTACGCTCAACTCAACACACCAGGACAAAGGGGCAGGTTGGTTAGTACATGCCCGCCATTGTCCGTGATCTTGACACCATCTATCTCAGCTCCGATGCTATACTTGATGGTATCAAACGGGTTGGTCAAGTTAACCGAGACTTGCATGCTCCAGATCGTGTACGCAGGGTTATGAGTTATCGGCTGGGTCAGAGGGGGGATGTCCGTTTCGACGACAATGGAAAGCGGGACGTCGTCGAACGTGTCTTCTTCGAGATACACGGCCGTCGGACTCACGCCGTTGCGCACCTGCGAGCTGAACGGCGGGGTAAGCCATCTGCACAAACACTAAATCTCGCGCGGGACGAACCGCAACATCATATCGCGCCGCAAGGTTGGTCGAATCCGCCGACGTGCGACACGAGCTCTCGGAGAACAGAGAGTGCGAAAAACGCGTTGGGGGGTAGGTAATGAGCTGGCTCAGCTCCATGTATACACTTGTTTACGCATGACCTCACTGATGTCTACGATCATTTTTTGTTCACTCTACGAGATTCTCCGAGGTTTTGTTCGTTCTCCCATCAATGGCTCTGGAGTCCGCTCTAGAGAATTGATCCCAGCGGATCCGACGCCCTCGTCCTCTTGGACATTTCGCTCGGGTACGCGAGCTCTTTTCATTCATTTGAGAGTCACTCACTCGGTAGCTTTACAGGCAAACGAGCACGCAGCTGACCTTCCCTGGCGCCACCCCGCGCCCGCAGCTCACACTCTCCTCGGGCTCGCGCTGCAAAAATGAGGGAGACCTGCGCGCGTCGACTGCAATTGAGTTCGTCTGCGACCCCAGCGCGGCCCAGAGCTCTCCACGCCTCGTTGCCATACTGCCCCCCGGCGACGAAGCTGACGCCTGCGCCTTCTTCTTCGAATGGCGCACCACCGTAGGCTCTTTCCCCTCCTATCCCTGCTGCCCACCTAATTAATGTCTTCCCGCGCAGTATGCATGCCCCACCAGCGAGGGCAGCACCTTCGGCGGCTTCATGTGGTTCCTCTTCATCTCGTGCGTACATTCATCGACTCATAATTCTGTACCCCTACTAACGTTATTGCTGTCCGTCACCGCAGCACCCTCACCCTCCTGGGGGCGTACCTCGTCATCGGCACGCTCTACAACTTCTTCGCGCTGGGCCTCGGCGGCACCGACGCCCTCCCGCGCTTCTCCCTCGCGGGCATGTGCTACCACGCCGGGGAGGCGCTCGCGGGCCTACGCGAGTGGTTCGCGCGCGAGGGCTGGCGCGACTGGACGTCTGGGGGCGGGGGTGGGCGCGGCGGCGGATACACGCGCTGGGACGGCGAGGGTGGCGGGGTGCCGCGGTGGGACGCGCCACGCCGCGGGGACGGTGGCGGTGGAGGAGGAGGCCCGGGTGGCTTCGTGCGTACGCGCCCGCCGCCGCCGCTGCAGAACCTTAGTGCGACGGCGACGAACCCGGCGAGCTACCAGACGCAGGTAATGGAGCCGTCTGCGGGTGCGCCCAATGTCGGTGGGGGCGGCGGGGGCATCAACGGCGGGGGTGATGCGCTCGGCGGTAGGGGTGGTGAGCTCCGCGGCGCGGCCGCAGGGCTGAACCCCGCGAGCCAGCAGGGCGCAGGTCATGGGGTCGGGCGGGGCGTAGGCGGCGGATATGAGGGGGTGGCCACTCAGCTCCCTGCGTGATTTTTCACTGACTCGCCCAGTCTCTTCTTTTACAGATGACTGCCTTGCCATCCTCGGGCTTGACTTTCACAATCTCGGTTCGTCGTTCCCTTGCCCCAACCTCGGCGCGCACACTGCGCGTGTTGAGCTCTCGCGCGGCACCTGCACAACGATTCGACCGCGTCGGATCGATAGCAGGACCCGAGTCATGGGACTGCCTAAAGTGCGTCTTTTCCTCTTGGTGCACGTCTACGTTGCGCACCGAGAGAGGCGGGAAGAGCTGCAGGTGGAGCAGGCCAGGTACGCTCTTTTTGGTTCTCTCCTCTTCTACTCACCTACCAACGGCAGCTACTTGCAGACCGGGCTGGGCGTCGTGGTTGTCTTTTCTTCTACCCGATGCTAACTCTCTTACGAATGGCAGCTTCTTGCAGGACGGACTAGGGCGTCGTCCGCGCGGGGATGCTGACGGTGCGGAGGCACGTACCAGATACCCTTGTTGTGCGTAGTCGAAATGAATATATTATATATCTCTTTTCAATTTCCAATTTCATCGAGCTGAACGGGCCATTGTGAACTTCTGCCCGTGGATCCGGGAGAAATGGGTACGTCTCCGCTCGCCTTCCTTGCACGCTTTTCTTACCCAGGGTACGGTTGACACTTGGGGTGCGTTGTACTGTCCTCGCGCTCATTCACTCGCTTACTCGCCTTTGTTTAGCTGTGCAGTATGAAGGGGAGAAAATGTGCATTCCCAGCGCGCGTAGTCAGTACTTGGGATACTTGTGAGTAGCGTAATTATGCAATACATTGTTATGCTCTACGGCATAGAGTGCGATGAAGTACCGAGGTGCAACTACGTTCGGCGCGCGGAAACTCGGAAAAGCAAGTCAGGAATGATAAATATTGCAATTTCTAAGATACGAATGAATATCCTGGGGCGAAGGTTGGGCGCAGTTATTGCAGCCGCCGACAAAAGCGATAAAATATACATTGCGGTGTTCAACATGACATGAATGAATGCAAGAAGATGAACCTTCATGGGGAGACACGGTCCTTCAAAGCGATTGTCCAAGTCCAGACTCCGGTTGAAAAGACTTGACATGGTGAACATGCATGAATCTACCGTTCTCGATGAGTATAGAATAAAAGGAACGCACTAGATTAAGCGACACACCTCGGGTTGCCTTCGTCATCTTGAATTATTTTGGGCCCAGTCCAAGTCCACCTCGAATAGTTTGCGCGCTGAGAATGAAATCCAACGGATTAAAACGAGGCCAGTAAAGATAAATGACAAGGGACGACTCACGCGGGGGGGAAGATCCGCACATAGGTGCGATGTTTTGAGACACTGAACCTCGCTGCATCTACGAGAAGCAGTGAATGAAAGTATTCAAACATCGAAGTATGTTGCTCACCTTGTACACTAGAACTAATAAACATCGGTGATGATATATGCCTGTTGAGCCTCGACTTGAACATGAAGTGAGTAGACACAACTCAGCAAAGAGAAATTGGAACGGTGATGAAGGATACATACCTTGCATGCAAGATCGTGTAGTGAATAAGTAAGGCGCCTCTTGAAGGGTTGAATCTGAAGGAGAAAGACAAGTTCTACGAAGCTCAAACCCAAATTGTACACCAGCATGGTTTCAATCAGTTAGTCCGACTTGAAAAAAAAGGGTATATAAAATTGCATGAGGACCCCCAGTGCAAGGAAAGGCTGCTTACCGCGTTAATTTGGGCAGTCAATCGGCATGGAAGGACTTGGAAATCTGGGAAGAAAACTGCATGAAGACGGTGTGTGGGATAAAAATCCCATGGCCAAGTTTGCCTATCTGGTTCAATTGGGGCATTGTGGGAGCAGTCACTCGGCGTCGAGGAATGAAGAGCCGGGAAGCTCAAGAAAACTGCATTAAGACGGCGTGTGGGACAAAGTGCGCGCACCTGGTTTAACTATTTAGCATCGTGGGCTCATGGTTGAACGGTCAATCACTTGAAGAAATTTTAAAAATGTTGCATTAGAACGGCATGGATGATATTAATGGAAGGTTTACTGACCGGGCTCTCGCAAGCGAGGTAACCGGGACTGGAGTTGCATTAGGATGGCATGTAAGGATTATATTAGAACCGCGTGTAGTGTCTGGGTTAGAGACATTGCGTCCATACCTGGTTCAAGATTGTATTAGGACGACGCGCAGGAACCGGAGTAACGAAAGATACCTCGGTTTATCGACCAGGTTAGGTTAAGGACACAATGAGCTGAAAAGAAAATTGCATGAGGGATTAGACTCTATTAAAAAAGACCAATTCATACCTGGTTCAACAACCAGTCAGCCCGAGTCGAATCTAAAGGGGAAAAAATGAAGTCAGTCAGTGAATAGAAGTTGGAACGATGAAGAAGAATGCGTACTTTGAGATCAGAGTTTCGACATTTTGAAGGCGGGCAAAGTAACGGCCTCTTGAATCGTCGAATCTAAAGGGAGTGGAAAGGCAAGGCAGAAAGTCTTGAGGAGTTGTGTCGCAAAAAGCCTTTGTCGGAGATAAGCCAATATAGGTTAATATAAGGTGGTATAAGTCTGTAAGATCATTGGGGGGTCTATAAGCTTCAAAATTGCGCTATCCTGGGTTATAAGGACTTACGGAGGTTATAGGGTTAATACAGGGTTATAGGAGGTTATAGCGGCTTATAACTGGCCGAGGTAAAATTCGAAAAGATCTTGCTCTCCTCCGCTGGTACTTTGTAGTACCAGCGGGAAGGAGAGTAGTTACTTTACTAGTTAGAATCATTGTTATTAAGTAGTATCAGTTAACAAGGTAGGTCTGGGTCAGTCTTCAGTAATTATATTATAAAGTGTTGTGGAGTCAAATTACTATCAGAGTATCTGTTATCAGTGCAGGGAAAAGCTCAGATGTCACCAACACAGTTTGCACCGTGCTCAGCGCTCGAGTTGGAGCCCCACTCCACCCAGCTCCACCCGCTCCACAACTGACCGAAGTGCCTGTAAATTCACCCCCAAAACGGCGTTTTTTTTTGGCGACTGAGGCCGACTCGGCAGATTAGGATATTGGGACAATATATAGATGCCTCTCAGCCCTCAATGCCCCACAATATCACTCAAGGATATATTGAATTATAACTACTTATACCCTAGTTGTAAGCCTAGTATAAGTCGCTGTAACTCGCTTATAAGCCTGTAACCCTTCCTAACCCCTTATAGGCGACCAGGCCCTTTTGCGACATTGAGCGTCATAGGTTCCGCGTAAACATCTGAATAGCAGCCAGTAAGTAACGAGATTGATTAAGCAAGCATACCTTGAAATGGGCAAAACGTGGGCTATGGCGAAGGCCGTAGTCACGGTGTTTGGAGGTCTGACGAGTCGTGTGAACCTAGCCACGCTATAGAGTCCGAATAGCAGGTCAGTGAGCAATAAATAAGTGATATAAAATGAGTAAGGAAGCGTACCCTTGAGGTAATGAACCATAGAGTCTCGGTGCATTGAAGGCGCGTGGACACCATATGTCTGGGCCATCTGATTGATGCGGAGCTCGGTGGAAGGGCCGGTGCATAGGTTCAAACGCGTCTCATAACATTTCTGTACCATTGGGGGAATATTTAAAATACAAACCCACCATCGTGTTGGCTGCCTTCCTCCTTCAATGTAAGAAAAATCGTGTATCAAGAATAACTAATTTCGGTGTTGGGGATTACAATCGGGAGGAATCAGTCTACAATTTCTAGGGCATGAATTCACGGCAAAACACGGGAGTTCTTTCCTCCACTAGCGACGTCTGGACATGGCATTCGTGCAGGCCGAACAGAAGCCATCAACGTTGGGAGCTATCTCGGAGTCAGCAGAGTCGCAGTGACTGAATAAATAGCCCAGCATACTGTATTGCTCCGGAAATAGATGACTGATGAGACCGTCGTTAAATTTTTATCAAGAAAGCCAGGCATGGGTGACGTACTACTGGTTGCACGTTCTGGTGCACACAGGAGGCACGCAATTCCTCGGGTGGTTGGGGCTGAACTTGCAGTTGCTGCTTCCGCATGGAACCTGAATTATATCTCAGCGCTGTTGAGGGTACCGGAAAAATTCAATAAAATACTTCGACGGGGGGCTGAGAGTAGAAATAGATCAGAAAGGAAATTCAAGACGAATGAAAGTATTCACAAGATTCTCAGCGTGTCCGCACCTCAGGTAGAGGTTTCGCACACTGTTCATCGCATGTCTGTGAGCCCATTACCAGCAGGTGGTGTCAATGAATGACTCACTGGCGCCAACGACACATCGTGAATCCGAGCGTGTAGGAAGGGGTAAAGGTGAAGGCTGTTTGTATGAGATAGATGGTTGTTGAGAGAGAAGTGGCCAACGCTACACGTCCTTTAAAGGTCACCTCCCGCACCTTGATATCGGTGACGATGAGAATCCCGGAAACAGTCAATTAGAGTACATGTTTGCTACCGCCTTTAAATTCAGAATTAGAATTTCACGGCAAGCCTCCGCCACTCACAACTTGGTTGCTTCATCGGGACATAATGGCTGTAAGTCAGTCGGACAGAGAGATATCTGCACATTCAGTGATATCTCGAATACACATTATCCTGGTTTATCCGCAAGCCTCGGATGCCCAACTGAGCTGCGCTGAGGAGTATCCCGAAGTGCCTGCACAGTGACTCACGAGTGATTCTGTCCGATACGGTCAGTTGATTGAGTTCAACACGAAAATCAACAACAATAATGCATTGATCCGTCCAGCCGACTTGACGGGAAGCCTCGACACGCACATGGCCTGATCGTCGGATTCCTATACTTCTCCCAAAATATAATCAATAGAATCTCAGATTTCGAAGTTTAGCTGGTCAAACGTCAAGCACGCGGATTGTATCCTGAGAAATCGTTCAGAAATAGGCGGCCCAAAGACCATTCTCGGATCAAATCTCACTTGCCGCAAATATATTACCTACCGCTGCGTTGGGCGGACTGGCGCATCCACCGATGCCCTCGTACTCGTTTGTGTCAATATCTCAATGAAGGGCAGAATTTACGCACATGTTGAGGAGCCAGGAGGAAAAGAAGAACGTATTGCGCCCGGTTACTGCGCAGACCTTCGGCAGCTCTTCCACATGGAAGAACTCCCCTACAGTTCTTAAAATTAGCTCAGATATAAGAGGTGGGTGGTTTGGCAATCCCGTACCAATCAGTATGCCCCACAAGCTGCGCCGAGCGATTAGTAACGTGTTTCTGTATCGCAGCATATTGGGCGGTACTCAAGAAGGGAATTGCGAATTAACAGCAGCGTGGGTCTGGAGCGCAGATAGCATACCTGGTGCAGAAACGCACTCTTTTCAAAGGCCAGTGCTACGTCAGTGTAAACATCTCAGTCGAAGCCTATGATCCAATCTAAATGATGAATTATCCGCACGTCCCGCTTGATGATCGGTCGCAACAGCAGCGAAGTGGTTATTCTACAGAAGTCGCATTTTAAACGGGTTTGAGAATTCATATCTACCACAGAAAACGCTTCATATCTTCGAACGGCTAGATTCCCGCGGTGTGATGTCATAACAGGAGAAAATCAGCCGCACGATAATCAAAACACGCATAGCACTGACAAGGTTTCAGGGCTACGTTCCAGTGCGCGTCCCGCTAGGACTGACAGCCGTCGTAATATTTCATGATGAATCCCACGCGCAAGAGCAAAATGTCCTCGCGACGGAAGGTTACTCCCAGAGCGCTCGCGCTGGCCTCGGGCTCCGCCACAGCAATCCCGTGCGTGGTCCAAGGATCGCATGGGGGTTTCTTCGTCGCAGAACGTGACGTCTGGAGCGAAATAAGGTCCAATATGACTCGCGGCTTATGCCCCCAATCTGCATAGGACGCCGCATCAGCGTGGACAGCAAAGCGACCGGACACATCGAAGTTCACGCCAGAGACTCGGGAGAAGTGTTCAGGAGCGCTCCCCAGAGCGGCAGAGAGAGCGGGTATGCCTTATGAGCCGGGGGAACCTCGGATTGAGGCGATGTCGCGGTCCAGAGAAGTTCTTTGATTGTTCTTGTTTTCGGAAGGATCTCTTTGACCGGCCCGCTCCAAGCCCGTCACCATCCTGCCTCTGCCCTATGACAACGCTGCGACCCTCCTCCGCGTTGCGCTCCATGGGTATACACCAGAGTGTGAGGCGTCATATCCACCTATCTATTTCTCTTCCATCGCCACACTCGGAGCCTCCGGTTCGACTCACATGGTGGGTCTCTCAGTCCCACTTTCGGCCCAGCTTACAGCGTGATTTTTCTGTATAACTCCAGCCACAATTGTGATATTTACACTCTGTCTGTGGATCTTCTGATTAACAGGGCCATTTACCAGGTGGAATGGAAGGCCACACGGTGAACCACTGCAAACGCGACAAGCGGTGCGGGACGTGTGGCACAACGGACCATCTGGTGCGCCTGCATGCGGTTCAGTGATCTTTTCTCAGAGTTAAATTGCTGTGGTCATTAATGTAGAGATCCGCCTGCCCATCTGCGAAGGCGCTGGAACGCTGGAACGTGTTTCACGGCATATACTTCTGACCAACGCTGATAGTTCTTCTGAAACGCAGCTACGGTTGCGGCAAACTGGGACACCGTATATCAGAGTGCGCTGAGAAATCCCAATGGTGCGCACTATTCCTCCTTATAATGCGCGCTGACGGTCCGAAGCCTCAACTGCGGCCTCCGAGGCCACACCACAAGTGTCTGCCTGCAAACCCTACTTTGCTATGTCTGCCATTCGCCAGACCACCTCGCATCGAACTGCCCTGTAGGCCCGGTCCCAAATTTTCCCTGGATCACACTACAAGCAAAGAAATGGTACCTTTTAAATTTTCATGCCACAAGAATTCTTCGCCTCGTACCGTTCCGGCTTGATCTCATGCCACCTTCCCTACACCCTTTTCGCGCTTATTTTATTTTTAAAAGAAAAATGCTGACGATCCAAAGCTACAATTGCGGCCTCCAAGGCCATATCGCCACCGCCTGCCCGCGCCCCAAACTCTGCAACGTATGTCGATCGCCCAACCACCTCGAAGCAAACTGCCCCGGCACCCGCAGCCATCACAAGTCCCCGTGGGCCCCACAACCTCGAACCGCGTCGAGCCGCTGGTACATGTTTCACGTCATATATTATATAACGGCTAACGCTGGTACTTTTCTGAAACGCAGCTACGGATGCGGAAAACTTGGACACCATGTAGCGGAATGCGTCGATCAGGTCCACTGGTGCGCATTTTCTTCTTTCCCCCATACATATGTATACACTGCACCCACAGCCACAACTGTGGTGTTCCTGGCCATATCCATAGCGCCTGCCCGCAGAAAAAATGCTGCAACATGTGTCGATCGCCCTGACCACCTCGGAGCAAACTGCCCCGCTCACAATGCCCCGCAAGCTCAAGTAAAGAAATGGTGCTTATCGTTTTTCCTACTTTCATTGGCCGCGCACCATTATCTTCATTTCTCCCCACTATTTTATGATCCCTTACTCTTGATATATGGCGGCAATTACTAACGTACTACTTTAGCTTCAACTGCGGTGATACAGAACACCTCGGCAGATCATGTCCGATTCCCGAGCGGTGTCGGCGGTGTGGAGTGACAGTGGGTTCATTTTCATCTTTCACGCTATGATCCACATTCCTTTGATATCCGCCAAGTCGTCTACTCCATAACGAAATAACTAATGAACGTATCACTAAATTAGGGCCACCGCGGGCCAGAATGTCCCGTGCCAGAGAAGTGGACCAACACGATTCCGCTGCAAACCCTGCGAGGACGGTATGGCGGCCCTGCAATATGGAAACGATGGCGTACACGCGGCGCAGTGGTGAGCCGGTGGAAGATATGCGACGAGCCGTGATTAGTGGTGTTGTATTTTTACTGCATATTGAAGAGCTTATGAAATATCATGCCACCCAGTCGCATGGTATTATACGTAGATCAAGACCTCAACGATAAACACCGCGCGGTATCATGCCATCCTTCAGGATGCACTTCCACTTGCTCTGAATGAGTGCAACCTGTGGAGGTATGGCCATAATCTGGACCGACTTGTGGCGTGCCTGGGTTCCGGTCGCTTCGAATACGCGTATTGGCAGTCAATTTTAACAACATCGGCTTCCGCAATGCGGCGCGGATGAAGGGTCCGCGAGGACGCCAAAACACAGCGAGGCCGCAAAACGAGTACAGTGGCGTCATAATCACTGCGGTGGCTCGCTCGTTTTTGGCAGGTAAAAATATGCCTCCAAAAATGTTTTGCCCTTCAATGGAATTTTCACACAATGAAAGTTTCGCAAACATACTGTATTTTTGGGACTATTTTTGTGTTCCAAAAAAGAATCAAACACGGCTTGTCTTTGGGTCTTAAACTCAATCCAAACAGCACTTTTCTTTTCTTTCTATTTTTCACCCCAAAAGTTTGGGTCGGGAAAATCCACGCCTTAAAGAACATTTGTTTTGAAGGTCAAATCAAAGTTCTTTTTGGAATTGAAAAGGGATACAAACCTAAGGTGTTTTTGGTACCTCTTTTTCCATCCGCAAATACGAGGTTTTGTCATGCTAAAACACTGAGGAAAATTTGACTTGTTTGAGATGCCTGTTTTTTCGTTGGGAATTGCTGGAACAAGCCAAAATTTCTCAGGTATTTTAGCTAGACAACAACCTCGTGTTTGCGGATAGAAAAAAGGTATCATATTTTTGTGTCTCTTCTGCGGTTCCAAAAATAGCTTCAATTTGACCTCCAAACATGTGTTCTTTAAGGCGTAGATTTTCCCGACTCAAACATTCAGGGTGAAAAACAGAAAGAAAAATAAGTGCTGTTTGGATTGAGTTTAGGACCCGAAAACACGCTGTTTTTGAGAGCACAAAAATAGTCCTAAAAATACGGTATGTTTGCCGCACTTCGTAAGAATTCCACTTAAGGGCAAAGCATTTTTGGAGACATATTTGCGTGCCAAAAACGAATGAGCCACCGCAGTGAATGGCACCATGTATGAGAGCGGGAATGGCAAGCATGTTCACGAGGAATTGTTGTCCCGAATTGCCACCATTGTCTCTTAGCTTCAGCGATTTCAGGCACCTACCTCAGAGGCGCCACAGGTAACCTTGCCTTTTGCGTTGAGGCAGATTTCATCACTGCGAAACACCACAACTTGAAGGGCAGCGGTATGCTCGGAGATTGCAGCGCAATTGTCACGGTCTTGCCAGAGGCCTCTTGGAAGGTCGCTCAACGGCGCAGTTGACTTATTCTCTCTTGAGAGACGCTGGTGGGATTATAATTAGGAACAAACACTCTGGCCGCGAAGGAGCCGAGAACGAAAAGGGTATCACGATTTGCAAGTTGTTATATAAGAATGAGTGTTTGAAAAATGTTGGAGAGCGAACAAGAGGTATTTCGTAATTACGATAGAACTCAGTCAATAACGGTAATAATGGGAATCGAGGGAAATGCTGCCAGATACGTCGCCACTGGTTCGCGAGTCTGGGTGATCGTCAAGGATACCAAAGTACAGCGAGAACACAAAATGAGCGCATTGACCTCAGGAATGGGATTGGTTTCGGTAGGATAACGGTCTGAGATGAAAGTTGTCGGAGAACGGGAGTGGTGAGTGCGTCCAGGATGAGTCGTTGACCCGAGAGGCCATCATCATCATAACGACTGTCTCCTATATCCAGTGATTGCAGGCACCTCAGAGGCGCCACAGGTAATGGCACTTCTGGGGCGTAGCAGACTTGATCACAGTGAAACGCCACAAGGGTCGTGGCATGCTCCAAAATTGCCGCGCATTCGGCTGCATAAAGAATGCAGGCAGAGATTGTCGACTGCGACCACGGCAGCTGAATTTGGGAAGGTCCAAAGGAGTCTGAGAGTGTGGCATGCTTTAAACTCGGCGCATTACTGAAAGGTGATATTGAATCCCGCAAGTCGGTCTCCCCCACATATTCGGTGGGACCCAAAGTCAAAGAACGGAGTAAGGGGAAGTCGGAACCAATTAATCGGAAAACGTCGATGGGGAGCGTAAAGTCGATGTGTTCCCAGCGCTCGGAGTGAGGGATGATTGCCTCGACAAACGGAATCCCATCGCTCTCGAGGTCCGGTAGATCATCGGAGAACTGCAGGGAAATCGACAGTGGGCAATTTTTAGAGCGCAACAGCCAGGTTCTGAGTAAATCCAGCGCCCTGGTCTGCAGCTCCTTCCCAGGACATAATTGGATGGCACGCCAGAGTCGTGGCGTTCCGGGCGATATTTCGCGCCATGTTCGGCATATCTGGCCTAGTATGTGTGGGGAGAAGAGTCCAATGGCCGGTGGGCGTTCGGGATAAGGTGGGAGGAAGTGGACGAATATTTCGGAGGTGATTTCGATGGGGAGGGTGAGGATGGGGTATTTGTAGGCGTCGAGACGCGTCTGCAGGCCCTGGCGCTCGAGCCTGGTGTGTGTCGACTGTCTTCACACTCGTCATATAAAGGGGTTTACGAGACTACCATCGACCTTACTCCGAGTCCCTCCTCGCTACATGCTTCGCTCCATTTTTTTTCAAGTTGCTTTGCTGCTAAACACGGTCTGAATTTGCACGAGGAGATGGTTGGCACGCAGACAGATTATAGATCAACCGGAAAGCGATTCCATGGACCGCGTATTACCCACAATTGTGAATTGAATCAAACATCGGGCTTCGCGGCCCAATATTGGTGAGAAAAAAAGAAGCAGGGAACAGCAAGAGAAGACCACGGTGGCTAGCGACAAATTGCCTTTTGTCAAGTCCAGAGTACTCCCGGAGGTCGAAGGCGGAGCTAGCATCTCTTGAACGTGACGCTCTGAGAAACACCCCGTATCTCGAGCTCGGACAGACAACACTGCTCCACGTTCGCCATTCAATAACAATTCTTTCGTAGTATGTACCGACTTGCAAATCACGATACCCTTCTCGTTCTCAGCTCTTTCATAAATCACAGAGTACACCCGATGTGATGACGATTGCTAGGGGGACTGTAGTATTTGGAATAAATAATTAGAACCAGAAGTATGCGAGGAATTATGACGAACCTCAGCTCCTACCCATCGTAGCAGTAATGGTGGGAATCAAAGGAAAGGCTGCGCGGTAAGGAGCCGCTGACTCGATCGTACGAGTAATCCGCAAGGACACTAATGTACAGCGAGACCGTAAAATGAGCGCATTGACTTTGTTAATGAGTTGGGAGGCAACCCAAGAGCGCGAGTCCGAGATTGACAGATGCTGGAGAGCCGGAGTGGTGAGTCTGTCCAGGAGGAATCTACATTCAAGCGCCAGAGATTTCAGACTCCTCAGAGGCGCCACGGGTGATGGGTCTTCATCACCGTCGCGAAAAACTCTATCACAGCGAAACTCCGCAAGGGCAGCGGCTTGCTGAAAGATCTCGACACATTGGGCTTCACGAAGGCTCTGGATAGAGATTGTCGTTAACTGTGACCATGGTAGCTCAATGGCGGGACCCAAGCTCAAGCTGGAGAGAGTGACCTTCTTCAACTTGGGTGCGATGCCGAAAAGCGATAGTAGAGCTTCCGGCACATCTCTGGACAACGCGCAGTGCCTGAGAGTCACAGAACGGAGTAAGGGTAAGGGGAAGTCGGAACCACTGGCAATTAAATTGAGAACTCGGGGGTTGAAAGGCATCTCCAAATTGATGTATTCCCAGCGCTCGGCGTGCGCTAAGATTGCCTCGACGAACGGAATCACCCCCATGTTCGGAGAATATGGATCGTATTCCAGGCAAATCGATAGAGGGCAATCTTTGGAGCGCAACAGCCAGGTTTTGAGTAAATCCAGCGCCCTGGTCTGCAGCACTTCCTCAGGACATAATTGGATGGCACGCCAGAGTCGTGGTGTTCCGAGCGATATTTCGCGCCATGTTCGGCATATCTGGCCGAAAAATTCTGGGGAAGAGAGTCCAGTGGTTGGTGGGCGCTCAGGGTAAGGTGGGAGGAAGTGGACGAATATTTCGGACGTGATTTCGGCGGGAAGGGTAAGGACGGGGCATTTGTATTCGCCGAGATGTGTCTGCAAGTCCTGCCGCTCAAGCTCGACCGCAGCGTCGAGTGTCAGGTTGCGTGCATCCAACTCTGATATGCGTCCCCGCACATCCGACATGGTAGATCTCCCACTTCGCGTCGTATCAGAGAGCAGAGAGTCGAGATTATGGTCGGTCATGAGTACTGGAGGTCCTGCAAAGAGGTTAGAGCTCAGTAGAGCAACTAATTGAGCTCCTACCAGCACTTGTTCTTCAGCAGGTCGTGGCACTGCGGAGAGAAGCCGTGTTTGTCATCGTGGTTGGCATGGTGTCTCAAATCAATTTGGTTCCCGGGCTCGATTCCAAATAACGCGTTCATTCAACATTTATCCCTTGATCACTGTCTGGCGTCCTCGATTATATATCTCGCTCTGGATTTCAGCCTATACCTCATTATCCGCCCCTTTGGGCCTGGAGGCATCTCTGCCGCAATTACCCGCCTTAACTTAAACTATGGTAGTATACTGGGTCCAACTGGGGTCCGCATGGGGTCCGAGACGTGGAGCTAGCATCTCTTGAACGACGCTCTGAGAAACACCCCGCACCTCGAGCTCGGACAGACAACGCTGCTCCACGTTTGCCATTCAATAACAATTCTTTCGTAGTATGTACCGACCCAAATGACGATACCCTCGTTCTCAACTCTTTCATAATCCCAGTGTTTATTCCCGAGTACACTCAATGCGAGGACGGTTAGGACTGTTATATGTGAATAAATAATTTGAAACCACAGGTATACAAGAGATTGTGACAAACCTCAGCTCCAAAGCTCCGTAGCTGTAATAGTGGGAATTAAAGGAAAGGCTGAATGATAAGTAGCCTCTGGCTCAAGTGTATGAGTGATCCTCAAGGACGATAATGTACAGCGAGACCGTAAAATGAGTGCCTCGGTTTTAGGAATGGCTTGGGCAGCCCAAGGGTGGGAGTCCGAGATTGACAGATGCTGGAGAGCCGGAGTGGTGAGCCTGTCCAGGAGGGGTCCATAGCGATGTCCTAGGGCCAGATATTGCAGGCACCTCAGAGGCGCAACGGGTGACGGGACTGCATCATGGTGGCGAACGACCCCATGACACGAAACTCCACAAGGGCAGCGGCGTGCTGAAAGATATTGACGCATTCGGCTTCACGAAGGCACTTCATAGAGATTCTCGTCAACTGTGACCATGGCAGCTGAATGACGGAACGCATGCCCCCAAAGCCGGAGAGGGTGAAGTCCTTTAACTTCGGCGCGTTACTAAAAAGCGACGGTGAAACTTCCGGCATATTCTAGGTCCTGCTGTGATGATCGAGAGTCACAGAACGGAGTAAGGAGAAGCCAGGACCACTGGCAATCAATTCGAGACCTCGGAGGCTGAGGGGCGCCTTCAAGTCGATGTATTCCCACGCTCGGCGTGCGCTATGATTGCCTCTACGAACGAAATCACCTCCTCCATGGTCGCATAATATTACATTCCAGGCGAATCGATAGAGGGCAATTTTTCGAGCGCGACATCCATGTTCCGAGCAAATCCGGTGCCGAAGACACATTCCCATGATGCAATTCGATGGCTCGCCAGAGTCGTGGCGTGCTGAGCGAAATTTCGCGCCATGTACGACAAATATGGCCTAGTGTGAACGGTGAGGAGAGTCCAATGGCCGGTGGGCGTTCGGGATAAGGTGGGAGGAAGTGGACGAATATTTCGGACGTGATTTCGGTGGGAAGGGTAAGGACGAGGTATTTGTATTCGCCGAGATGCGCCTGCAAGTCCTGCCGCTCGAGCTTGGCCGCAGCGTCGAGTTTCAGGCTGCACGCATCCAACTCTGATACGCGTCCTCGCACCTCCGACATCGTAGATCTCCCACTTTGCGCCGTATCAGAGAGCAGAGAGTCGAGATTAGGGTCGGCCATGGATACTGGAGGCTGTGGCACTGGAGAGAGTGGCAAATGCGATGCACTTGTGTTTGTCATCTTGTTTGGCTCTCAGATCAGTTTGGTTCCCTTCGATTCCAAACAACGCGTCCTCCTTGCCTCCCCCTCCCTCTGGCGCCTTCAATCTGATTGCTTTCACTTCATACCCAACTTGTGTCTGTGTCTCCAGAACATCTGACTTCGTGCTCCCCACAACTTGCGAGGCATAGGCCTACGCAATTTCAATATTGCCACCGCTGCCCAGTCCTATCCTTTCGGCGTTATTTCACCATATTTTACTGATATCGACTTCGTCTTTGCATGAGCTTGCGGCTCTCTCAGAAATTTTGCGGAGTCTAGAGAGCGGACGTATCAGCAGCGACACCAGTACGTGCGTTCGCCGTTTATCGTTTCTTCATTCCGGACCCCTTGTCTTTTTCACCCACATTTCAGTGCTTTCCGGATTTTCTGCTTCGTTCCTTCCATTGTCGCACAAATTTCGGGGTACTATCTTGCAGCTCGATGGATTCGGCCGCCAACAATAGGCGTCGTCTGCTGCCCATTTCTTATAGTCTGTCATTTCCTTTGTTCTTAGGTCTAACGCGCATATATCTACCTTCATCACGTCTGTCTGGTGGATCGCCGGAACGTATCGTCAAGCAAACCCTTTTTCTTCTCAGACTCTAATGCGCATATACTTACCTTTTCTCCCATAAGTGGAATACCCACAAATTCATATCCCCATCGACTTGCCACACGCACAATTGTTTGTTCGAAGAGAGACCAGGGTGCCTGCGCACCGGATTTATTCATTTCTTGCCTTGAGCGTGTGTGTTGACATTCTCAAAATTCCACCGCTTGACTTTGCTTTTCCACAGTTCAAAATCCCGTGCGCTAACGCGATCTTTTTCACTGAAGAAATGTCTTTATGTAGTCGTCCTCTCCTCTACATCGTAATGTGCTCCCCATTCTCGCTTCATTGAACGACCGGCCCCTCGATCAGTCACTCTACGTCCTGTCTCCAGCGCTTCCTATCCCGTTTCCTGCCATATATTCCGCCCTTCCCGATTTTTTGAAGCAACTGCCTATACTGATAAGCGCCCCTACAATCTAATCTAGGCGCCCGCAGCAAACCTTCAGGCCACAGAACATCAACGACAAACAACAGCCAAGAAATGGCGTGCGCAAACTCTCGCTACTGCTCGCCCCTCTCGCTGCTGCCTCAAGCCCTCGCGGAGGACAAAGAATGCACAGGGCGCCATGGCGGCAAATACTACGACCTCAGCCCGCTCAAGGGGTGCGCGCCGCGGCAGGAGAAACGGCTTTTTTATTGACTTTGCGAAACAGGAAAGACCACAAGCTGACGACGCCGGGCGGGCACGACGTGGTTCTCAGCGCATGCCAAAGCATCAAGCAGGAAACGTGGGGCCAGAAGCCTCGAGGACCCGGCGAAGGTCGGGGGGTTCATGCGTGGGGATCATGGGGATATTTCGCTCGGGTGCGCGAGCTCTTTTCATTCATTTGAGAGTCGCTCACTCGGTAGCTCTACAGGCAAACGAGCACGCAGCTGACCTTCTCTGGCGGCACCACCCCGCGCCCGCAGCTCACGCTCTCCTCGGGCTCGAAATGCAAAAATGCGGGAGACCTGCGCGCGTCGACTGCAATTGAGTTCGTCTGCGACCCCAGCGCGGCCCAGAGCTCCCCACGCCTCGTCGCCATACTGCCCCCCGGCGACGAAGCTGACGCCTGCGCCTTCTTCTTCGAATGGCGCACCACCGTAGGCTCTTTCCCCTCCTATCCCTGCTGCCCAACTAATTAATGTCCTCCCTCGCAAGTACGCATGCCCCACCAGCGAGGGCAGCACCTTCGGCGGCTTCATGTGGTTCCTATTCATCTCGTGCGTACATTCATCGACTCATAATTCCATACCCCTACTAACGTTATTGCTGTCCGTCACCGCAGCACCCTCACCCTCCTGGGGGCGTACCTCGTCATCGGCACGCTCTACAACTCTTTCGCGCTGGGCCTCGGCGGCATGGACGCCCTCCCGCGCTTCTCCCTCGCGGGCATGCGCTACCACGCCGGGGAGGCGCTCGCGGGCCTACGCGAGTGGTTCGCGCGCGAGGGCTGGCGCGACTGGACGTCTGGGGGCGGGGGTGGGCGCGGCGGCGGATACACACGCTGGGACAGCAGGGCGGCGGGGTACCGCGGTGGGACGCGCCGAGCCGCGGGGACGATGGCGGCGGAGGAGGAAGCCCGGGTGGCTTCGTCCGCACGCGCCCGCCGCCGCTGCACCAGCATCTTAGTGCGACGGCGACGAACCCGGCGAGCCACCAGACGCAGGTGATGCAGCCGTCTGCCGTGCGCCCAATGTTGGTGGGGGGCGGTGGGGGCATCAACGGCGGGGGCGATGCGCTCGGCGGTGGCGGTGGCGAGCTCCGCGGTGCGGCGGCGGGGCTGAATCCCGCGAGCCACCAGGCGCAGGTTATGCAGTCGTCCCCAGCAGCAGCAGCAGCAGCAGCAGCAGCAGCCGCGCGCGCCGTTCGTGAGCCACCAGACGCAGTCCGCGCAGGCTACGCAGTCGCCAGCTCAGGCTGCGCTATCGCAGTTCGTGTCTGCCGCACCGCAATCGCAAGCATCACGGCAAGGGCCCCGCAGACGCCGGGCGAGCAGCGTGCGTTCTTGCTTGGGGATGACGAGGAGGACGAGGATAGCGGACCAGGGTCGGGGTCGGTGTCAGGGCCGGGCTCCGGCGGGGCGCAGGTGGCGGATGTGAGGGGGCGGATGGAGGGGCGGTGGGGAGGGTCCGATTCGGTTGTAGGTGTGCATGGGCATGGGTGGACGACTTCGTTGTGGGTATGCTGCATGGTGGATGAGTCGTACGGTGGTCGGCGGCCGTGGGGTGGTCGAATCCGATTTGCGGTCGTGGGGTGGCTAATTGCGTCGGAGGAGCGCCGATTGCGTTGTAAGCCGGGGCTGTCGTGTGGGGATACCTATAATATTCGGACCGAGACCCGGCTCTGTGTGTGTTGTCGCTATCGTTGTGATTCTATTTTATTTTACTACGATTTTTTTTTTTTTTGCTAGCCTAGTATGTGCTCGGTAGGTAGGTAGGTAGCATTACACGGCACGGTCCGGATAACGAACGCCGGTTTCTAAGGATTATCCCGGTGTACAAAACAAGCTAAAATACACCTTCGCCCCTGGACCCAGGACTGAGTGTACGTATTGCCTTGTACCCTTAGATACTTACCTATACTTACCTGGCCCGGCGTTCCGGAACGGGACCGGCCGTGTAATCTTACCTACCTCCCTACCATTCGGTTCATTGTGCAATGGAGAAGGCAGCGTGCGTCCAATCTGGACATCTGCATTATTCTTTCTGCAAAGTCATTCTAGGTCTGTTATTCAAATTCCTGCGCCAGACTGGGTGGTCGATGACCATATTATTTCCGCAGCACTGTCGGCGTCATTGTGCGCTTTGCTGGAAAGCTTCCTGGCCCACTCGGAATACTTATGGTTTGTACAGTTAATTTCCTCCCCTTCGCGAAGAACTACTCTTCGGACTCCCGGATATTAATTCAGATATTAATTCAATTAATATCCGGGAGTCCGAACAGTTCTCTTGACTAATTGTGGTTCTTCAAATTTCCTTTCTGAACCGCCCTTTGAGCTAGCTACAATCACGTATGGGCATGAATGAACGTTGAAAATTTTCGAATCCAGCAGCTACTACATCAACTGTGGAGCAAACGTGAAGCCATAAACGCGCGATTTTCGGGGGGGGAGCGGCGTAACCTTCCAGCCAATATTAAATTAAACTTATTCTGAATCCCCTTGACCTCAAAACCGCGTCGCCTTGTTCTCAAACTGGGCCAGAGTATTTCGCTCGCTTGTTCGGAGCTAAGTACCTAAATTTAATAATGCCAATCTAACCCAGGTAGGTGGGTAGGTTGTAGCATTGCACGGCACGGTCGAATAACGAACGCCGGTTTCTAGGGATTATCCCGGTGTACACAGCAAGTAAAATACGTATACACCACCGCCCCTGGACCACTCCCTGCCATCCAAGCCCCCAGAACGCAGATCCCACAAGTTCCACAGTAGACCCCAAACAACAGAACGCAAAACAAATAGTGACCTAGAATTAATCAGCTGCAAAACCAGACACATTTACTCTACGGACGTCGCAACAGAACGGCATAAAACTCTTGAAGGAGGTCATGCACAAATTTCCAACCAGGACCATAGTTGAGCGCTCGTAAATAATGGCTTTGAGAAACTCTACACTTGTGAGTTGCACCATTTTATCCTGCAGTTTCGGTACAGCACGGAATAAAATTTCCAGGAATTTAGCACGCAAGTTTAGCACCGCCAAGGATGCTTGGCACTCGATCAGTGCATGTTTTGGCTTTCAACTTCCGTTGTACAGAACCGACAGACGCGCTCGTGGCGGGAAACCGGGTGGTGTGCATGATCAGCATACCGTAACCTTTCTAAGGCCAGCAATCATGGGTCGACAACATTATCGAAGTCAAGGCTTCGCTGTAAAGTCAATGAAGTGCCTTATAACTTATAATTATCGTTCCACTCGGTTCATCGTACGGCAGCGCGCGTCCAAGGCCGGACATCTGCCATTATTCTTTCTGCAAAGTCATTCTAGGTCTATTATTGTTATTCAAATTCCTGCCACGCCAGACCCGGGTGGGGGATCGACCATATTATTATATATTTCCGCAGCAGCGTCGGCGTCATTGTGGGAGGACCATAATTACATTACAGTCCCGGCCCACTCGGAATATGCCACCAATTAAATTTCACTCCTTCCATTCCTTCGCGAAGAATGAATGAATATACGGGAGTCCCTTGACTAATTGTGGTTCTTCCAAATTTCCTTTCTGAACCGCCCTTTTGAGCTAGCTACATTACGTATGTATGGGCATTGATGAATCGTTGGAATTTTCAAATCCTGTACTTAGCTGCTACACCAACTGGGGAGCAAACGTGAAGCATGAACGCAAATGTGAATCACACGCGATTTTCGGGGGGACCGAACTTGCAGCCATAAATTATTCCCCCTTGTTCTCAAACCGGCCAGAGTGTTTCGCTCGCTTGTTCGGAGGTCAGTATCTAAATTTAAAAATGCCAATCTAACCCGGGAAAGTCCATGAAGTGCCTTCAACCTGCCTGACGCCGCACTGAAGTTTAATTACCCCGCGCCCCTTCCCACTTTAAATACAAGCGGCGGGATACACATCTCGATCTAGCTCCACCATCAACGGATTATTGTGGGTCCACGATGACAGTCGCAGGGGCGGCGGCCCGTGAGCAGTCCATTTAGCACTTACTTCGCCAGCATTTCGAATTCAAGAGACAAAGGAAGGGGCTTCACACGCAGGACTGTTCGGATCACGACGCGAGGTTGCAGCTGATTGTTCGAATTCGAAGCGAGGACTGAAAGCAGCGGACAGTGGGACGGGATACAATGATAGATGGATACATTTCAGTCGGTACATGTGTAGGGGCATAGTAGGCACTGATTGGAGCATGATGGATGGATGGAATGGATGGCGTGCAGATGCGAGGAGGTAACATGTGAGTGAGTGAATGAGTGAGTTGTACGTGCGGTGTGGTGTGATCAAGATATTCTTTCCTCGCGCGTCGTTGCGCGGGGAGCTAAGTATGTATGTATCGAAGGGAAGATGTGCCTGACGTCATGAAATGGAACCGTCGAGTAGGAGTCAGGGCTCCGCGTCGGAGGTGGAATTGGAATCGAGCTCAGCGTAATAAGTCACCTCGGGCGCTCCTCGAACGCGACCTCAGCGAGCAGCGGGCGGCCTGCGACAATGCGCGCGAACAGGACCGCGTCGACGCTGCGCCCGGATATTTGTGGACGAAGGGGCACGGGAGGAGGTCGTCAACGAGCGCGGTACTGTTATTGTTGTAGGGAGGGGCGAGCGCGACGAGCGCGGCGTCGTTTACGTCCGATATGCTGAGCGCGGATAGGTCGGTGCAAGCGTGGAAGAAGCGCAGGAAGGTGGGGAGGCGGGCGTGCAGGCTCTTTACCTCGAGCGTGCGCAGCTGCGCGAGCGGGATGTTGGTGTTGGAAGTGGAACGCGAACTCGTACCGTCAGCAGCCGACTCGGGGTCGTGCTCGGGCAGCGCGGCAAGCCAGTCGAGTAGTACCGTGCCGTCGTCTGGGTTGGGGAGGTGCAGCGAGTTCGATACGTCTTCGAGGCTGAGCTCTTCGAGTGCCGGGAGATCGAACAGCGCGAGGAGCTTCACCGCGTAATAGACGTCGACGAACCCAAAGGCAAACTGGACTAGGTAGGGAAGCCGGATAGCCCCCTTCATCGCCGCCAGATCGGGGGATGCGCTAGTAGAATGGCTTGCATTGTCCGCTGGGTCGAACTGCGGGCCCCAGCCGATGATCGAAAGGGCCTGCAGCCCCGGGCACGCGGCGAGGATGTGCAGGAACTGGTCCACGGACGGCATCACGTCGCTCGCGTGGTATTTGAGCTCGAGCTTCGCAAGGTTCGCGAGCGCCGCGGTAGACCAGTCGACGTGCACACCCGTGAGGTTGACCTCGCGCAAATTCGCGAGGCCGCCGCCGCCAAAGAGCGGGAGGTGCTGCCGCAGCGACGCGGGCTGGAATATTTCCCCCTTGGACGCGAAGAACTCGTTGCAGCGCGAGAGGCTGAGCGTTTTGAGCATGCCGGCTGATTTAACGGCACGGGTGTTCCATAGGAAGGTGAAGATGGGCGCCCATGTGTCGCTGAGGAGCTCGAAGCTGCGCCAGCGCGCGACGTGCGGGAGGAGCAGTAAGAGCACGTCCTCCATGTCCTTGCGGTTGAAGTCGTGCCAATTCTCCTCCCAGTCCCATGCGGGGTCGCGGAAATCGAGGAGGATGTCTAGGGGGTATGTCTTGGAATGCGCGAGCCAGGTCTCCGTTCCCACTAGCTGGTGCACGGAAGTGGGAAAGGTGAGGACGATGTTCGTCCACAGTGCGCCAGTGGAGAGCGAGATCTGGCGCCAGCGACGACAGATGTGCGAGAGGGTCGTTGGTGATATCGTGAGATCAGATAGGTCGTGACAATGCTCTACAGCAAAGGTGAAGATGACGGAGAGAAGCTCGTTGGGCAGTCGATCCATGATGCTGGGGGCCCGCAGGTCCAGAGATCCGTTCAAAGTAAGTTTTATGAGCGGCAAACAAAAGGTCGAGTTTTGCCAATCAAGGAGTGCCAGCGCTACGCTGTGCGTCAGGGACGAAGGCATCCCGCGATCTGCAAAAAACTGCAGCTCAGCGCTCATTTCGCCGCTGAAAATGAGCGCTATACGCACCCGCGAGCTCGGTGACCAAAAGGGAAGCGATTCAGCCACCTAGCTATCTCGGACGAGCCTTTATATGAGACCGCAAAAACGGTCGTCGGTGATGGTGGAGGAGAGGCCCCGGAGAATGCCGAGCAGCCGGCAGGGGCACGATAGAAACGGACGAATCCTCAAAACGGCAACTACGATCCACGGCGCTGGCTATGCGGCACTGCCCACGCCTCGTGTTTTGATTTCCCGCCCTTACGCCAACAGACGCCAGCGCTCCTCCAGCCTCATGCTATGATACCCGATTTGTATATGTGGGCGTCTATGGGTCCCGCAACAGTTTCCGTGGTCCCAGTGCGCCGCACAGAAGGTTTTGGGCTGCCTCGCGGCGGCCTCTTGTACTCGATGAAGGAAAGCATATGTAGAGCGCCCAGGCGCTGTGGGCACCATCAGGATCAGTACTGGTAGGCGCTCGACATCGCATGGGAGCGTCTTCCACGGTGTCGGCACGTCGACAGAGATAGCTAAATGCGTCGTCTGTGGATGCTGAAGAGCTCATACGCCCCACACGCGCTTCCCTCTTAGGGGCCCAGGATGGAAGCGCGACGGTATTGATTACCACCTGAATCCATAACATTGCTGTTCCGCCGGGACGGCACGGAGAACCCATTTGGTATACACGCCGATATCTTTCGTATCTACCCTAATTTATGCTGATGCGTGCAGCTCAAACACGGATCCAGTACGGAGATTCAGACAACTGGATCCACGGAGATTCTTGTTACTGCCCGTCCGTGGGGCGAAAACTGCGACAGCGATACCTCCGCTGCGTGATCGCCGTATGGTTGACACCGAACATATTTCTCGCGCATGCGAAGGAGATTTATTTCACATTGTGCTATAATTGAATATGTTCCATGAGCACAAATCAAGCGTATACGAATGTTTCATTACTATTAATATACAACGTGTAGTTAATTGTCCACATTTTGTAAAAACTACGCTCCTCCAAGGGTTTTTAAAGAAGAAGAAATATCTTATGTTCCCGCCTTTTTTTGAAACGATAGACAAAAAAATGTTAGAACCGAGGGCGATATGATGGAGAACTTGACTTGTTCTTACTGTAACAACAAATCAATGCGGCCACAAGAACTGCAAGAAGTTTGATAAAAAAATCCAATTGATTGTAATAAAGAAACAACGGGCGCCGAGTGGTGAAGTCTTCAACCCAGCCGGAAACCTCGCTAACAAACGAGCTGTCCGCATTGCGCATTTATATATCGATTTTCAAACTGGTCGCCAATTGGGGGACGGGACGACGGGATTTAATTGTGCTCGCGTGTGAGCAAAATTTTTTGGTCCCGCCTGAGTGCACGCAGGAAGTCATTGACTTTCCGGGTTAAATTGATTGTCCAACTAATTTAACTCCATTGACCAATCAACGGAAGACGAGCGAGCCATTTGGGGAACAAGGGATGTGGGGCGGGATCTTGCCAGGATCTGACTTATATCTCTATGCAGTGGTTTTACGGTTGGGTGAGCGGATTGAAGATTGAGACTGGGGAGTAAATATGTAGGGGAAGCGCAGCGCGCAAAGAACGGGAATTTTAGTGCTTACTGGTACTTGTACTTACCTCCAACTTTGCTTGCTATCATTCATTCACGCATCAGGAGAATGTATTAAATATGTATAGCTATGCATCGGCTGCCGATACACGCGTCGAACGCTCAATTGCCCCGACGGCTCCCGACGCGAATCCCGTGCTCGGATATTAATGTCGGGTGGGCCGGCCATCAAATCGGATCTTTCCGGGGTCCACTTCAAATACGCCCAACTACTTTTGTCTTTAGCCCAACTTTAGCCTCCTCGTTACGAATTTCAATCCGTGAGCATACCTGATTCTACTTCCTCCCAGCGCTCAACGTCTTGATGTGGATCTAGTTTGATTGGACAATGGAAGCCAACCCGCGCGGCGGAAACCGCGCGCTCGCATCGCAGAGCTAGACGTGCAGATCCTAGACCTTGAAGCGTCTCTCATGCCGCTACGTATGGAACGAGCATCGTTGGAGGAAGATCTTGCCGCCTACACCTTCCCTGTCCTTGATCTGCCTCCTGAAATCACTGCGGAAATCTTCGTCCACTTCCTCCCCACCTACCCCGAATGCCCTCTGCTGAATGGGTTTTCAATCTCCAGAGCTGCTGACACGGATATGTTCGCATCAGCTCACATTTCCCTTGTTGCATCGGCTCACTTTTGGTCCCAGTACTGCGTCTCCTGTCTATGAGATGGGGCCCCCATTACACCTCTCAGGATGCACCGAGAATGGCCACTCTCTCGCGATTGTTTGACCCCTCACGGATGAGCCTGCCCATGGGGCCAGCTCACCACTCTATTCGCACTAGCGTTCTATCACGATGAATGCACCCAAGTTTTCCAAAGTGCCACTTCCCTCGTGGGATTCACTTGTCTTTTTTTGACTTTGACGGTGGAACAATCGTAGGCAGCGTTCCACCTCTGATGCACCTGAAATCCCTGATATTGGGACTCGACTCGTACGATGGACGCCCTGGTTGCGTGCTCGTACAAAAGCGGGTTTTCGACGCCCTCACCGCGCCGGCCCTCACCCATCTTCAGATCTCGGAACACTTCTTCCTCTACGATCCACTGCCCAGCATTACCGCTTTCTCTCGCGATCGCAGTGCCTCCTTGTGTCTTTGCATGTAACGGAGGCCCGCAAGTCCGTGGACGAATATCGCACCATTTTCCCCTTAATCGACATCATGGTCGACGCTGAAGACTAGTTGTGCCGTCGTCGCTGGATGCACATGCATAGCTACGACTGTAGCTTCTGAAGTGAGCGTGTATTGTACTCCTTCGTCCCGCATGCGCCGTGCACTCACGGTCTCGTTATTTCCGCAGGGTCCATGCCCCTACTAGATATGTCGAAAGAAGTTGGCTGGTATTGTCTTTCCATTTACTTTGTGGAAAGGAAAATAAATGATGCATACGTTTAACAAATTTACGTGCTTCGTCCAACGTGAGGAACGCATTATACGCCAAAATTTCTTTGCGTCGCTGCAGCCAACATTATTCACCCACCTAGGTGGCATTAGAACACAACTTAAACCCTGTCTGATTCGGGCCTCCGCCATCCATGAATTTTCTGCAGATCACTTTCTTTTTTTGGCGCATCAATTTTTTTGCAGGGCACGAAAAAGATTCGTCTGGACCTGGGAACCAATTCCCTGAACATGGACTCGATATGTATCTGCACAGATATCGAGTCGGAACTTTGTAGTCGTTTAAATAAATCTGCCATCGGGGGCTGAATGCCCTCAGAGGCGCTGAAATGTGCGTGCGCGCGAGCTGGTTTATTCTACTACTAATTGAGCTGGAAGGCCACCGCGTGATGAGAGTGGGATTGCATAGTTTCGCACCGGCGACGGGGCATACGGGCTGATGAGAGTGCGAATGAGAATGATGTATATTCCTCGCCCATTAATCACCGGCGGGTAGTCGAACCCGACACAGAGCTCAAATAGCAGACTGCGCTCTTCTGCTGTGTGTACAATATTTGACATATTCACACTGAATATGGACTTCACGGACGGATTTCACAAACTCAAATAAATCAGTAGCCATCTAGGAGTTGCATAACTGATTCTCTCTGAGCCTATCGCCGTCTAAGAGGGCTTACAAGTTTAAGATACAACAGGGAGACCTGGTTGAAAGCAGAGTCATGATAT
Organism: Mycena rebaudengoi; assembly: GCA_029282285.1. Taxonomy (NCBI): domain Eukaryota; kingdom Fungi; phylum Basidiomycota; class Agaricomycetes; order Agaricales; family Mycenaceae; genus Mycena; species Mycena rebaudengoi. The sequence continues at coordinate 201,204 of JARJCX010000248.1, forward strand.
ATTCAGATCGGCTTGAGTCTACCTATGCGTACATAAATGAGTATGACGGGGCCGTTTGTACAGTGCCAACGGTACACGGAAAGCAAGTACAGAATCGCAACAAAGTAGATGGGATTTCAATGTAAATATGATAGGTTCAAGTACCGGTTGAACGGCACAAGATATGTATAATTTCCAGTTGAATGGCAATGTTGCCAGTCATTAGTAGGTCGTCAGAGTGTCTGGTCACATTTAAAGTATAAGAACACAATAATTTGAAAGGATATTTGAGCTATGAAGGCATAAACAAAGGAGATCCAAATATTAAACTGTTTCAAAATTGCAGCCTCAACTGTGGCCAGTTTTGCATCAATCCAAGCCACATCTCTGGCCTGCGAGGACCTCACGAACAGCGGCCTTGCTGCCTTCCATAACCCAACTGCCCTCAAGACTTCTCCGCGACTCTTCCAGATATCAGCAATTTGAACCATGCAATCACCCCTCCACTGATGGACATCCATGAATGTGAATCCATCCAATGCCACATTGTACAGGTTCAGGGCCGTTTGATTGTCCCCTTGCACAGCAAAAATCTGGCCCAAACAGCGGAATGCCTTCATAGTAGCCAGCTTATCGTTCAACTTCAATGCCGCTACAAGGAATATTCTTGCCCAACGAATGGTGGTTTGCATATTGTTCATTCCAGTGGACAGGTCTGCAAGTCGAGCAAGGCATGCAATTGCCACTTCACTTGACAATTTTGGTGATGAAGCCACACACTTTGTGAAGATTGTATTTGCGGTGCCCAGGTCACCATCTCGGAGGCAAAGCTCTGCCAATCGGCGATCTGTGAAAATTTCTAGGTCGGCTTTTAGAAACCCATGCAATGACCCGCAGTGCAGCAGACATTGATCTAGATTTTTCCTAACAAGTCCAGACTCTATTCCGCTGGCAATATCGATGAGAGCAATACTCAAGTTGGCTAAGATTGAATCATATGCTGTCGATTTACTAGCAGCTGCAATGGAGACCTGAATGCGGCGGGACTCCAGGTATTCCGTTTTCAGAAGATGTAGTTCGGCAGCCAAATTTTCGAGATATACTCTAGTTTGCACCCTTCTTGACCACAAGAGCTCAGGAGCCATTTCGCCTCTGTAAGGAGCATTTGAACTTCTGAATAGTTTGCAGATATGAGCCCACATCTGGCTTGTATGGCCAGGGACCGCGCTTGTGAATAGATGCCGCCAAGGGCCTCTGCATATTCTTGTGCTCTCTTTGCATGTTTCTGTGCACCATCGAGACTTCCTGTGGTGATCAAGTTGTGCGCTATGAAGCACAGGGCCCTCTGGCCGACCATACTGGGAGACCCAGTACTATCCGCCAAAGAAAGTGCTTTTTGATAATACACAAGACCGCCAACCATATCGGATCGGACAAGACTTCGGTATAGTCCAAGTGTAAGGAACCATTTAGCTAGTGAAAAATGAGATTAATGTAACACAAGTCCACAGATTGACTTACCCTGTTCCAACGGATGCCTGAACTCAAAATATTTATTGCCCAGCGTGATTTTAGTGTCAACATCAGCAAGAGCCACATATTGAGCGGTTTCAACAACCTGTATCAGGTAGTCCCCGAACATTTGATTGTCTTTCCAAAACGAATTATGTTCAGATATTTTCAACAGCTAGTCTCGGTGCCAGTCTGTCATGACATCCCAATTTGGGAACCCTGTCATGACAGTCTGGGCTTATCCCAACCCATTAGCCGTACCATTGCGCTATCAAAACTTGATGGCAATTTCTCACGATGTCGCATGGCTTAACAAGGAGCTCTTTTGTTCAAATCAGCCTTGAATTCCATAAAATGGGCAAGATTCATTACAATTAACCTGTTGTATGATGCATAGCTGCAAACCTAGTCCATCGACAGCCTGGATGTACCCAGCAAATTTTTTGGGACTGACTGTCATCTCATATGACGAATCAACTGAGAATATGAACAGTACACTCCCGCTTTCTCGCCTGTCATGCTGCGAGTCACCAGTGGTCCCTGGGTACTTACAGCTTAAATAAGTATGGAAAGGCAGAGTATTGTGCACTCGAACGAGGCAGAGGACGATGCGACCTCGTGAGAAATTACCATCAAGTTTTGATAGCGCAATGGTACGGCTAATGGGTTGGGATAAGCCCAGACTGTCATGACAGGGTTCCCAAATTGGGATGTCATGACTGACTGGCACCGAGACTATTCACAGCAATGGCGAATATGTGCCCTGTGCCCAATCATAGAACTGATTTAGGGTGACAATGCTTTGGTAGTTCTCGACCACATCTGGGCATTCTGTTGCAAGGGAATCTTGAAGAACACTGGTAATATTGCCTAGATTCCGCGAAATTTGTGGCACTATATTTGCGCCATTAAGTTCCTTGTGATTTTGCCAGAGAAAGAGAAGATCATGAAAGTGCTTGCGAAGTTTCATCTTCAGTGCATTGGTTGGAGGGTGGGTATGGAGGATGTGCACTCGAATAGGGGCAAGGACTTGGAGCCGTTTGTCTTTGTCTACAGATGCAAGGCCCGTCCTTAGCAGAGTGGTCTTACTTGCAAGAGGGGCCGTGATAGGCAGTTCAGCTTGCAGTAACTCGGCATCTGTGAACCCGTCGGGAAGCATTGAAAGAATGCTGAGTAGGTCCTGAGCTCCTGAAGTCATGCGGGAACTTGTGAATGACAACATGATTGAAATGTCCAGACTGGATCTTTTGTCATATCCATCTGAAAGCATGCGTGTGCTCTCAGTTTTCCAACGAGACAATGCCTTGTCGCAGCCTTCATGGGCGGCCACATTAGCCATGAGGCTGATTGCGAGGGGCATATGTCCTGTGTGTTCAAGTAGTTGCTTGACTTTTTCTGCTTCGTGTATGTTGTCTGCAACCTCAATGAATGTCTCGTAAGCTGCGGAGCAGAAAGCGGTTGGAGCGGTGCCAAAAATGGCTGTGTCCATTTAACTTTTGCTGGACGTTCAGCACCGCGCATGGTGATCTATGGCTAGTTGAGTCATGAAATTCCTTGAGTGAAACACCACACACCATCAGCGCCAAGTGGGGAACATCTGTCAGGAGAGAAGGAACTCCTCAACTTCGTTCCTTGTTGAGACTGATTCCCAAGATGTCTCCAGATTATCCAAGACCAGAAGGGATGGAGGAGCATGCATGAAGTATTGTGCGACTTTGTTTAGCAAATTGGATCCCTTCTCAACTCCAATATGGTCTGCAATAGCCCAAACCAGCTCAATACACGTCGGGGTGGAGTGGCATTGAACAAAGTATCGGTGCAAATATTTTTCCACCACTGCATCAGCATGGAGAGCCACGGTGGCAAGACTAGTCTTTCCCATGCCCCCGGGACCCAGGATGGCAATGCGGGCAGAGTCCTTAATAAGAACATTCACAGTCTGCTGAAGCTCGGAGTCACGGCCATGGAAGATTTGAGGAGAAGGAGGGAGCATAGACAAGGATACAGAGCTGGAAACAATGGTCAGCCAGATTCGTAGTACAAAGACAACATGCCCACCTGCCCCCAAAACTCGACGGAAAGTCCGAAATCTAAGAAACATCAGCAGGGAGAAAGGGAAGATAAAAGTGTCCGCACAGTTGAGGCATCAGAATCGGTCAGTTGAGGGTGAGCTTTCAGAAGGGCAACAAGATCTTCATGTTGCTGCTTCGTATCCTTTCTCATATGCATTAAACCCAACAATTTTGAACTCGCGGCTCGAGCCTGGAATAAATTAGAGATACACGAAAACAAGTCAAATTGATATACCGCGAATGTTTCCTGGGCACGACTGAGTTCGTCGCTGCACTCCTTCAAATTTACAGCAGTGTCCAGCTGTCTGAAAACCTGCTTGATCTTTCCCATCCTTCCCTGGGCTTTCAGAAACGTGAGCAATTTTTCGAGTGTTCTGTGTGGTGTCTCAATGCAGGTGCTTCAGGGAAATATGTGAAGTTCTGCTTACGCCGTGAAATCTCCGATGTCATACAATAATGCCGTCGGAAGGACCCCCAGGGTTTCGGACTCGGAATATAGTTTCAAAATGGTGCAAAGAATTTCGTGGATTTGCTCGACCATTTGGAAGCATTGGTCCTTGTTCCGTTGAGCTCCCTGTTGAAAGCTTTTCCTCAGCCATGGTGGATAGGCTCAAGGCGACGTACCTCGACGCATTTCACAATCGACAGAGTCAATGCCGACGTGGAGACCAAAAATGGAACCTGCGTAGTCTTTGCAATTTCCTGTGCAGTGGTGGCTGCGAGGGTGGTATACGCAATAAGGTTCTTGACCTTTGTAGGCGGCTGCACTGGGGGCATTATTGGGGCAGATTCTGGGAAGCTAGTAGGCGATAAGCGTAGTCGAGATTGAGTACGAGCGGGGGATTAAAAGCTATGATAAGAATATAGAAGAAATTTCATATGTACCCATTCGGCGCTATGGAGCTTGGCCTCGCATTGCGTAATTTGTTTCAGGATCTGTTCAGATCAATTGCGATGGCGGCAAAGTTCAGCCGTCTTTTGATGGACTTCAGCTTGCAAGCTTCGTTCCCGCGGAAATTTCTGTTCCTTAACCCTAAACTCTATCCAACCCGAACCCGAACCCGAACCTTAGATATCGCCGCCCACAAACTGCACATCGGGAGTGACTCCTCGAGACTCTCGAGAGCTCTCTCGAGTCACTAAGTACTTGTCATCCCCGAGCGGAGACTGATCCGGATCGGCGCTACGATGACAGACAGTGATTCCCGACCGGTTCAAAAAAATAGCGCTGAGCCGTTGAATGCTGTTGAGTCAAATGGCGGACCGGGATACATGATCTGACACAAAAAAATTATCTCCGCCTCGTGTTCCTGTTCGGAGATCTATCTACCCCGCGCAATTGAATAACCCCCGGGGCGACTTGAACTCCTCGAAAGTTAATGAGAGCCTATTATGAGAGCTCTGCCGCAGGCACTAGTATTTTGGGGCAAGATGACGACTACTGAGTTCAGAGGAGTCAATGGCCTAATTCGCGGGTTGTTCCCACGGATCGTAACAACATTGGCTCGGCCGCAATTTTCTCATGGAAAGTAGACCCTGCAGTTTACATCCGCCCGAAACGATAAAACCCACGGAAATTTCAGTTTGGTAAGCGACGTCAGCCTTCGCGGGAGATAATTCAACACGGGGGGA